>VDFB02063949.1:0-173621 GCA_007258455.2 Sequoia sempervirens
CCGTTAAGATTTTCAGGGATTTTAGCAAACAGAAAATGGGGGCCAGGGCCCCGGGGGCCAGGAAGACGCGACCTGATCACCATTAAGAATGGTAGGAGACTCAGGGAAACCCGGCAAGGGAAACTCGAGCGGTCGGGCCTGGTAGGGGCCAGGGCCATTGGTAGGTTCAAACTACCAGAGAGACCCCACGAGGCACCAGAATTCGACAAAATTAGAAGGGGAAAGAATAGCCAACTTATGGTTGGACTTTGAAGCAACATTGACCATCTAGGACACCAAAAATGAGGGCACACAAAATGAGGTGATGATAAAAATGACCCGACACGGCGAAAGAAAAGAGGGTCCCCATTCGAAACAGGGCGTGTGTGCCAAGGGCACAACACCTGTAAACATATCGCCATGATTGAGCTTGGATTGGTACCTGCATGCCTTGAGAACCTCATCATGCTCCTTCTTGTAACTTTGCCTTGCTTGGCCAACCATACCATGAGCTCGGATTTTATTTAAAAGCTCTAAGAGAGAGCTCATTCATGGGTATGTCTTCTGCTTACCGTGCACAAGGTGAGCTATGTGTTCATAGACTCTATAGCTTCGTATTTTGTTCACTATGGGCTTATACCCGTGGCTATTCACACTCAAATGCCCCTGCCTTATATTTTATGTGTTTTACTTCTACTATGAAAGCTTTGAATGTCATCTTGAGAACTTGAACTCTTGCTTTATGGATGCTTAATGGAGCTCTTGGCTGCGGCTAGGGTGCTTTTCCATCGATCTGGACTAGTGAGTTATGCCAAAACACATATTGTCTCCAGACTGGTGAAAATATATCCCAAACTATGAACTAGGTCAGTGAAATATTTAAAGGGGTTTTTCGTCTTGATGTTTTCTAAATTTTGTACAAAAATCTCACAAACCCAGATTGTAATTTTTGAGATATGATGAAAGTTCGGCTGCGCCCACTGAAAAAATCTGTATCTTTGTATTCTACTGCTATTTTTATATAGAATCCATATAGATTCTCTCCATTATTGCATCTCTTGCATTCTGAATACAAACCCCAAAATGGGTATCATAAATGATCGTAAAATATGAAAACCAGTGTGTTTTTTAGAAAACCCCAATCATGGGTACTTGAGAATCGAAACTGGAACTCCATTCATTTGAATTTATTTACATGGGTTCGGCCCAAAATAGCTAATGGCTTATTCTGAACTTCTGAAAATAACTTGAATCTTTGCATTTTATTTCATGTACTTGGTACTCTGCACTTCATGAAAAGAATGTATTTCTATTGCATCAGTTTTAAAACTAGCACATAGCCATGACTGTTCAGAAAAAAGAATAAAAACTGACCAAATACTAGCTTGAAATAAGGAAAACTGTCATTCAATGGAAACCCCAACATGGGTAACTATTGTTCATCTTTGTTTACCTTCAGAACTGAAAGCACCTGCAAGAGTAACAAAATTTGTGTATTTCCCCTGAACTTAGTTTATGGGCTCAACCCATCATACATTACATGTAGCCTTTGCATTTCAGCACAAACCCTCATATGGGTATACCATATTTCGAAGAACAATCTATGCATTTCCTACTGGGGTTTGATTCACAATAGCTTTATATGCATTTATATTTCAGGAAAGACACTCACATCGTTAGTTGTAACAGAAAACTCTATATTGGCATTTGATATTTGAAGAAATGATGCTCATTTCTGTATCTTCCATTACTCTGTTTGTCTTTTCTTTTGACGTTAGTGGGGACCATGCTGCTCCAAATCTATTATCGATGTCACTCCCTGACAAAGAAAGACCTCCTTTTGAGATGACTATGATTGAGCTGTCTTTCTCAAACCTAAACATGATCATCATATTTTAATGTTTTTAAAATCAATGAAATGCATTTGGTTACTCACTATCTTATGCTCCATAGAGGGTTACCATCCTAGCATTTAGAACAACACTGTCTTCAGCTACTAACTGTCTTTGCACTTCACATTTGCTAACGAGAACAATGACATATGTATTATCAGTTTAGTTGGAACTGACTATTCATCTTGAAGCAATATTGCATTTTCAGCCCCAAAACCGTTTCATGCACAATTCTTCCCCCCTAAATGAAAAACTAAAACCCATTTCACACTTCTTGTTATTCTATTTTTATGAAAAGAATGTATCCTCATTGGTGTGGCTTGAACTATCACATAGCCAACACTGTTCATAATTTGAGCAAAACCAACCAAATACTCAATTGAAACTCATGACAAGAATAACATAACCTGTATGTTTCCCTATAGCTAACTCATTGACTCATATTACTTGTATCATGTTTTGACCTTTCTGTAGCTCTCCTCAATAATTGTATAAAATTTGAATTTGACTCATGATTGCTTTTCCTTTCGATAAAACATCTGACTTCTCTTGTCACAGAATTGTCTTCGACATGGCAGTGTAGACTACCCTTAAAAAAAAAACATCTAATGCACATTCTGAGAATAATCTCTAAGTACTTAGAATCTTGGCAGAAAAATGTAATAGCTTGAGAATATTTTTGTATAAGTTCATTGTGAAGAGGGGAATTTTCATGCTTGTATTCTGCACATACATCAGTGTCCTTTGATTTTCACTCAACCTTAACAAAGCAACATCTATCTTCTGCTTTTGAACTCTGTAGATATTGTTATAATGAAATATTGCATCAATATGAATCACCTCCATTTACCAATTCATATGCATAACTGATAACTTCAGAAGCACCATTCTGGAAAGACAAAACTTGCTCTCCCCTTAACATACTGGAATGATCACTTTGTTATTACTTATTCATGATGCAGTATTTACTTAATCAGTCAACTGGAACTAGAAATTTATTCAATATTCAAATGCATTGTCTGTGTTTATATTCTTGAGCAACATGGTACTCTTCATGCATTTTTATATTTCACTGTACAAACTGCTCTTAAAACTGTTCTCTTTGATGATGAAAATTAAAACAAAACATTAAGACATAATGTATGCCTATTCACTATCCGAGAGAGAATTGATGAATTGAAACTTACATGACATAATCAGCATAGAAAATGAAGTTATTCAACAATTTCTGATGTAAATGTACTCAGTTAAATTCCTTAAGTGAACTAAACTCACTGTTCACCTGTAGCCTTTAGAAAGCAACCCTGATTGTTATGAATGAACAGTTGGTTTCGTTACTTGATGGATTCTTTGTTTTACTCTTTCAGTTGTATTTCATTTCATTTGATGAATATTATAAAGTATATGTTAAAATCAGCCCAGTTAATGAATAGGGCAGCATGCCGAGCTCTACCCTTATGGGAGCCCGTTTTACTCCACATGCTTGGTCTTCAAATAATGTTCAGCTTCATGAATTTACCTATACCTACACAAGGAAACAAACAATGTTAGCATAAAAATAGAACACGATGATTATGATGTTGTTATTTCTCCTTCAGCTCACTTCTTTCATACTACACTTGATTGATTGTTTCAATGCATTGCTAATAGTATGATGTACTATTGTAGGTGCATCATATAAGCTACATCATAGTCGGAGCCACTAACACCCCTCTTTTCCTCTTACAGGTCGATGAAGCTCGAGATGACGAGGTGCACCATTCAACATCAAGCGTCGATAATTAGGCAATGATGATTATGCTGTTACTTATGTGTTTTCCTTACGCATCTTCAGTAGTGCAATGTGTTATTAGAAATGTGTTGTCACAGTTATATCCACGGATTGTGTGAATCTTTGATTTTAATTTTGCTTTTCAATCGAAAAGAAAATGCTTTTCATGCAATGATGTAATACTATTTTGATTGTGAAATCAAATGAAGCCTTGTAAAAATATGAGTTCTTTATGAAATGAATAAAAGCATCTGAAATGCTATTTGCTCATGTACTCAATTCTGTATTCTTTTAAATCTGCAACATCTGAATGGCACTCTGAAACTCTATTCTTCTTTTAAATGCATAACTGTTGTTCAATGAAAAAGTGACAATAATGTGAAACAACATTTGAACATGAAACTGCAATTCCACTTAACGTTAAATAACAATCAGCCAGCTCCTCCATTTGAGCTGAGGTGAAACACATGTAACAACACCATATAAGATTTGAACATTTTATCCATGTAGTGCATTATGCCAAATCAACTATTAGTCTTCATAATATGTTGCATTCACTGAGTCATCCAAGACTTAAAACAAATCTATAAACCAACAAATAATCCTCAAAGAAAAAACCTTTTGGATTTGAGAACACATTAATTTCCCATCATACTACAAGTAAAGAGATTGTCAGCCAAAACTATAATACAAGAATGTTCACCTTATTAAAATGCAGAATCTCCCACACAATATACCTCACACAAGACAATAGTAGGATATAGAGTTAAACTCTATCAAAAATAACTTTTTGTTCATAGAAAAATACATCTCAAGATCTAGGAAATAGTAGTATGAATGAGTCAATAAAACATGGTTAGGAGATTAGAGTCATATTAGATCTTGTGATGATTTTTGGACTCAAATACCAACACATTGATCCATCACAAAGGAGTATTATCAGAAGAGAAAAACTTTTGGTAAACCAAACAAACTTCCCATATAGTTATCACCATGTAGTTATTACCATGTTTACATCAATGACAACATAGGAACAACCAACACAACCATCCATACTTCATTCTCATGTTGCAAAGCTTCCAACAATCTCCCCCTTTGGCATTGATGGCAACATGCATGAATTTGTTTTTCCAAGTATACCACAACTTAATGTTTTGACTACTCCCCCTATCAAAACTATTCTTCACAAAAAAAAATTCCTTTGACTCTTTATCTCTCCCCCCTTGACATCAATGACAAAGGAAGGAGTTTGGTATAATAATGTATATGAAAAATGTAGCCAAAAATATATGAACAAAAAATTAACCTAAAAAAGAACCTTTGAGACTCTCCAGGATAGCCTTCCATGACACTTTACCTTCCCATGAACCTTTTGTACTGGCGAGAGTCTTGTAAAATAGCTCAAGTTTAGTTAGAGACTCTATACCATTTGATAAAGTATTG
Source organism: Sequoia sempervirens (assembly GCA_007258455.2). NCBI lineage: Eukaryota > Viridiplantae > Streptophyta > Pinopsida > Cupressales > Cupressaceae > Sequoia > Sequoia sempervirens. Next base: position 5,086 of record VDFB02063949.1, read on the forward strand.
GGACTAAGATTGATCTTTGATAATTCACCAATACAACCAAGATCACTAGAAACAAAAGTATGTCTAAATTTAATCATGTATCTGAGTGCCACAAACTTCTTGATGACATATGTTCTTTGATCTTGTAGAGAGAAATTTTTTTCCTGAAGCTGCACAATGTAGGACCACCTTTGATTATCTTTATCTTTTGCTAACTTGTATGTATCTGGCTAAGTGCTCAGTCGAGACTTACTCATCCTTATCTCATTTCTCATATCCAATGTATTGCCAGACCAATCTATACAAAAGGAAAGTAGTTCTTGTGCCTCTTTTTCACAACCTTATACATTTTCCAATTCCTTCTTTACTTGATCGTGTGCATTTCCACATTTTCCTTTGATATCATTCAAATCTTCTTCATCAGACCTAATTCCAACAAACTTTTCAAGTCCAAAGATGTAGAATTTTAAAGAATTAATCATGCCATGGAGATTCTCCACAACAAAAATAGATGAATCAAAATTAGCATCAAGAATAAACTTCTGTGAATCTTCCAAAGCTCTCTGAATACTTATTCTTTCATGCTCATGTTCAAGCTTACTATCTTCTTCATCTTCTAGCTTCACTACACTCTTCCTTTTCTTCCCTACTCCGGTCATGCTACCAAAGGTACTTTCTTCATCAAGATGCTTAGGGATTTCCAAGATAATTTTAGCATATTTATCAATTTTAGCCTTTGACACTTCATAATCCAATTTAGATATCCAAACTAACCTTGATTCAACTACTTCCATGTATAAAAATCTATAGACACAAGAAAATTTATGCTTTCAGAGTATCTTTCCACAACACTTACTAGAATCCTAGACCTTTTGTTCATCCTGATCTGAAGTGTTCCAAAGAATGTAGCAAGAGAAGATTCTTGTGCTTCCAAACTACCAAGATTTATCATGAAGTTCTTGATTTGATAGGCAATAGGCTTTGAATTTGACCATTCTAACCTTCCTATTATTGGTAACTCTTTGAAAAAGGAAAAGAGTAGAAAAACAACCAAATTTCCATACCAAAAAGTATTCTTTCTACTCTTCTTGATCTCCTTTAAATTCTTCAAAAGATGTATGCGAATTAGTTGAAACAAGTCATATTCCATACCTCTTAACACCATATCAAGAACAACATTCACCATAGTAGTAGAAATTGTAGTTATTGTGAGGGATGCAAATTTTATGACCAATGACCATAGCAACATACCTTATTACCAGATCAACAATCAATCTCAAACCAATTTACTTTCCTTTAGAACTCGCACCAGTAACCTCAATTATTTCTTTCTCATTCATAGTCTTCAGTTTAGGAACTAGTCTGGAGGAACATAGACCAGTTACATCTCGAATCGCTTCTCTAGTAACCAGATGTGCCTCATCAATCCATAAAGATTCATCATGAATTATGCTCAATACCATTTGAATATACTTCTTCTCAAATTCAAACAAAGGAACTTTCCTCCAAACATCCAATTTTTTCTGAACTAATACTTTGTAGGCATCATGATTCTCTTTCAATTCATTTTCCCAAAGTACATTCAACTGACCTAACGACATTTCTTTAATCTTACTATAAAAAAATGCATAGATATCTTTTGTAGGAAACACTCTTGGAGGGATGCAAGAGAATGCACCAACAAATTCTTCTGACACATTCCTCATATATCTCTTCAACCTAGCTTTATCCACATAATTCATAATGTTTGAATTATCCATCAATAAAAGTGAAAGATTACGCAAACATGAATACCTCTGAAAATGCCAACCATAAATGTATAAACATTCTATTTCTGAAGCTCACTTTGAATTCGTCTATTATTTTATTCAAATTATGAAACTCTAAATTCCCTTCTAAACTTCCTTTGCATGCTTCTCTAAAAATACATAGGCCTTTAATTTTATTTAATCTTATTCCTTTCATTTAGAATGATTTTACAATAAATGTTTTAACTTGTAGGTAGATTGCCTCGAAAACTATGTACGCTTCCATTCTTTCAAATTCTACATACCTCATTCTTCGCATATGCAAAAAATACCTTAATCGTGTTACCACATTAAATATGCTTATGTCATGACATGACACAAGTATTAATAAAGGGGTTTATTAGATTTTTTTATGATTTCTCCCCCTTAGCCACTGCTTTCATTTATAAATTGACAGGAGGGTGTGTGCAAGAAGTTGAGTCCACTTTTTGGCCAAAAAGTGGAAGTGTTTTCCCTAATTTTCAGTATTTGACACATTTGACCTTAAAATTTGAAGCACTTAGAGATGAAATTTTTAAAAAAGTCACCAATCATAAAATGTAGTGCTCGGAGTCTAGTTTCCAAATATGTAATTTATTTCAATACCCAGATTGTACAAATTGAGTTTTAATAGGCATTTCTAAAAACCACTATTTAAAGTCATTTTTTTTTACCATACCATGCGTTGTCACGACATCCATATTTTTGACTTAAATTATCGTATTTTCTAAATCCTTTTGGGAAAAGTTTTATGACTCACTTGAAGCTTGCTCTTGATATTTTTTTTGTAATTTTTTATTGAATTTTTTTTTGTTAATTTTTTATTAAACCAAATTTGTCGTTTTGAAAAATAGATCATATACGACATGCATAAGATCACCTAAACTTATCATTTTTGATTATTTTTCAAATTGAAAGAGGTATGCGAAGTTTGCTCGTGCAATCCAGGTTTATCAAAATGTTATGTATTACGATCCAAAATTTATTAAAAATGGTAAAAAACTACGATATTTAAAAGTTTATGGATAATTTTATTAGAAATTAATTGAAAATAGAAAAATAATTCAATTGCAAAACAAATTACATGTTAAGAATCTGCATTGTTTCATCTAAAATGGGTTTTAATTTTGTCAGAAAATTTTGCAAAAAGGTCGTCAGCCATATGCCCAAAGTTGGTATTTTTCTTTGACATTGTTAGGGACTTCAACTTGCAGGTCAAACCATGTTGAAGGCCTAGGTTGAGACTTCCAATGCTTTTCCTGAACCAAAAACCTTGGAAAAAACCCGCCCACGATGCAAAACAAAATTCAAATTTAAAAAAATGGGATCCCGATTATAAAACAGGATCCTGTTTATTAATAAACGCGATCCCGTGCTATAATCGGGATCTCGTTCCCATCCAACAACATTCAGAGCCGTTGTAAATGGGATAGGATCCCGTTTCACTGCAGCGGGATCCGTTACAATGCTCCAAACATTCAATGATTGAGAGCGGGATCCGTTATAGAAGCGAGATCCAGCTTATTAACATAGGGATCCCATTTTATGGTGGGGATCCCATTTTTCAGCGAGGATCCCATTTTATAAGCGGGATAAATTTTATTGATTAAAACAACATGCAAATTAGCACGTCAAATGCGCAACTTTGCAGCGTCATATGTCTGACCCGAGTACTTAAAATGAATTATTTTTCACTTAAGTTATTGTATTTACAAATTGGTGAATTTGATTTTTGGTTGATTTTATCAAGGGGCATCACATCTACACCATTTTTGAAATTGAAATTGTGTTATTTTTGTGCTTGTTTGGAGGAACAAAAGGTTTCAATTTGCAATATGGTTAATTTTTCGAAGCATGAAGAAAACAATTTTTAAAAAATTAAGGAATTGTGGTAGTTTTCCACTTGTTTTTAAAGGAACACGAAGAAGGGAAGAATTTTGTCATAATAGGTTTCAACTTCTAATTTGGATTGAATATTTTAAAGTATTTCACTATTAACATTCATTTGTGATTAAGAATTTTATAATTATGAGAGATAAACTTCGTAATAAGAGAAGAAAGACATTGACTCCTCAAGAAGTCGAAGCAAATAGAGAAAAAGAGACAAAGACAAAGACAAAGAATGAGAATGGGGAAATCAATGAACGATGGTGGAGCAACCAATTCAACAACTATTAAAGATGAAAACATTGAAGATACCATAGTTGTAGATGAAGCTAATTTGCAAAGAGTCAATTTGGAGAAGAATATGATTATACAAACAAGTCCTACTATGTCTTCAAATCCCTCTTTGAATGCTATGGAGAATGTTTCAATATGCACAAATCCAGGTACGTCTTCAAATCCACATGTTAGTGAAATGGTAAATTTGTATGTAGAAGTTTTACAAGATGCTAGATATAATGATGTTGACATTGACTATATTCAGAGAGATGAAACTTTTATAGAACTTGTTGAAAACAAAAAAGAAAAATATTTTGTTGCAAATGAAAATAAAAATGATCATTTTCTTGAAAATGAAAACAAAACCTATTTTTGATGAAAATGAAAATGAAAATGGCTTGGTTTTGTTGATGAAAATGAGGAGCCATTTTTGTTAATGAGAATGAAAACCGTTTTTGTTGATGAAAATGAAAATGAAAACCGTTTTGTTGATGAAAATGAAGATGAAAAGTATAAATGAAAATAGAGATGAGATATGAAAATGAAGATGAAAATCTAGAGAATGTGATGTTGAATTTAGTGAAAATACTTTTTTAAAAATTGGAAGTGGTGTTTTCAATAATCTTCCTGGTTAAATTTCTTGGAGGTAAATAAGAACACATGCGAATAGAATATACACCAAATTCTTTTATCGTAAAAAAATTGCATTTCAATGTCAGCTAATGATGCAATTGATGAGAATGCAAAAAATGAGGAAAGTAATGAAAAGGTTAGGCTTTTATGTTAAACCAAAAAGAAAAGATCAATCATTAAAACATGTTATGTCTACTGTTGCTAGTTCCATTCAATCTATTGGGAAAAGTAGTTGATCTAAAGATAAAAATGCAACAAGAAGAGCTATAGCAACTGCTATAGTTAATAAAGCAACTTTGAATAAAAGAATGGTGTGATAGTAAAGTTTTTAAAGAGTACATCCTAAAACATTACTAAGAGTGGCAAAAAGAAGAGAAAGTATAAAAAATGATCCTATCAATCAATGTTGGAGTTTTAGTGGATGACTACCGAGGTCCGATATAAAATTGAATGTTGAAATTAAATCTTTGATCGAAAAATATTGGCATGATAATACGAGGGTTTCATCTAATGCTAGAGATGTTTTAAAATTAAGGGTGAGGGTCCAAAGTTAAAGCGATCCTCTGCAAAACACCTATTAAGATACAACACAGCTAGATTTTTATAGAAATTTTTGTAGCGATTAGGTGTTATGCATTGTAATGGAAATAGAGTCTAAAGGTCTTTTGAAAAATGTAAAACCACTGAGTATGCTTAAAGTGTAAAAGCGAATATCTCTTGTTGTTGTAAAATACATGTTCAATTTCATTATTTTTATGATGTTTTTTGATATATATGTTGTACCTTGCATACTAACATGATTATATAGGATTGTGGTATTGATATGCCACCTGAAGCAATAAGAGAGTTTATTTTAGGTTTGTTTTGTGAAAAATCTAATGATAAATTATTTTAAGTTCTTGTATTTTTGGACAATGCAAATTACTTCGCAGAGAAATCTTTTCATTTTAAGAGTTGTTTGCATACAAAGTGTTGATCATGATTTTGGACAACAATTAGTAGGCGTCAAAAGATTTAGGAATGTTCACTATTCTTTAAAAAGATGGAAAAATAGGAAAGCGTTGTGATTTGGATTCACGAGAAAAAGTTAGTGTGCATGCATTTATAGGTGAATTTAATAATAAAATTGTACGAAATATATTTATGCACTCACGGAACAATACTTTCGATAAGCAATAGCCCAATTTCATGTAAAGAAACACATTTCCAATTGAGGTACTATAATTTGATGGTTACAGTTTTGCATAGGAATTATACTCTCGCTCCACAAGAGGAAATTCAATCTCAATATTATAATTTTGTGCAAGTAGCTATGTTTGTCCATATTGTTTATAGACATGCAGATGATAGCATTGAGGATGATAGAAAAGTTTTGAGGGAGTATCATTTTTATTTGAGTGACAATCGGTTACACTCATCAGAGTTTGTTCAATATTGTTTTAGTATATTTTATAGAAATTTAAGAGAAAGAGGAATCCATATGAAAGAACACCTTATATGGTCAGATAATTGTATGGGGCAGTTCAAAAATGCTAGAATGTTCTATTAGTTAAGTAGGGTTCACAAAGAACTTAATGTCCAGCATATATGGAGTTTTTTTTAAGCTAGGCATGGTAAAGGAGAACATGATGGAGTTGGTGCGTGTTTCAAAAGAATTCTTGCTAGAGAACAATTAAAAATTCAAGGATTGATGAAAATTTAAAATGCACGTAGGATTGTGGATTGGTGTAATAGAGATTATCACACTTTGGTTCGGTGATTTACTCCTATAGTTCATCAATTCTTTGGTTGGTGGAAGAAAACATTGTATATAGGGGAGTTGATTGTGGGGAGCGTTAGTGGATCTACTAAATGGCATTCATTTAGGAGTCGCGGCCAACAAGCACATGGACTATTTGGAAAGGGAGCTTGCATGTTTTTGCCATTTTGTATCTCAGGAAATTGGGAAGCTTGTGAAAATACAGAATGGGTTGAACAGTGGCAACAAAGATCGTTGACACCTGTAGAAGCACATAATCAATATGAAATAACTATTGAAGAAAATGATCAATTGTTTGCATCTGAAGATTATGATCGTGTTTTAGACCTTGTACAAGAAGGTAATTTTAATTTAATTTATTTCATTTTATTTTTCTTTATTAAGTTATTTTTAATACTAAATTAGTTATATGGATATGCACAAGTTATTAAATCGAATTTTGTTGGCAGGACATGTGTATGTAGTTATTACACCTGAGGGGAATGAAGAGCAAACAGAATATTGGTTGGCTCGTTTATTGTGGAAACTAAACATAAGTTGTTAACACCTCAGAAGATGATGATGGCTTTCATTATCAATAGGTGAGTGATCCTTAAGACACCTCCTTGAAAATTTTGATAACTAACAAGAGTTTTTAAGATCCCTTAAAGCAATTTTTTTTTTAAGAACAAGTCTTTGATCCCATAGTAAATTTTTGAGAAGTTATTTGATGGTGGTTTTGAACATGTTTTCCATTAGGATTGGTGGTGGTTGTTGGCCTTATCTGAAAATACTTGAGAGAGAAAGAATGGTCTACCTACGTTTTGAATACTATGAAACACGCATAAAAGATTATGCATTATTCACATTTGGTGGTGGCAACAAATATAAAACTAAATGTTATCGTGGAAGACGCAAAAAATTACTATGGTCAATTTCTATGGAAGGCATGGGGGCAATCATAGATGCATTGCAAAAAAGAGAGGATGCAAATGGTACAATGGATTAAGTAAATACAGGTAAATATAGTTTTAGTTTTATTTTGTCCTTTTAAATACATTAAATACATGTTTCGACATTGGTCAAGTGTGTTATTAGTTGAAATTGATTAAAATTGTTCTTTTATATATCTTTAAGGCATAATCACAAAAAGGATCTAGTCCATGCAAATTCAACCTAGACAACATGGAATACTTGGTAAAAACAGGTAATTATCAGTTAAATTATATTTAAATACATGTTTTGATTACATATTGATATTGCTTGGGCATTAATAGTTAAAATTGATTTATTGTCATTTCACACAGTATCCTAAAGCCATCCATTGCATTGATCTCATACTTTGAAACAAAAGGAGGGATGTAGGTTTAACCTACAAACATGTGTGGAATACTTTTGCATCTGAGGTACTTGAGTTTATGTACATATAGATAGTTTTATATAAATTAAAATATGTTTTGATGATTTCATTTGGTATTGCTTGTACCTTTTTGATAATTAGGTGGGTGTGAGACCACCACTACGGTAATTTCCCACAACCCACGAGAGTTTGAGATGTTCTTGAGGATAGCATATCAAATTGTAAACATCATTTTGAGATGACATATATGTACATACATACTTACAAAATTAAACATACTCTTTGTACTTCTATGTATCAAATCAATATTCTACATATTTAGGCGTATTATGACCCCTTAAGACATCCCCTTAAGACGTTCTATTATGACCCTTTTAGACATCCCCTTAATTAACATGTTCTATTATGAGCCCTTTAGACATCCCCTTAAGACCCCTTAAGACATCCCCTTAATTAACACGTTCTATTATGACCCCTTTAGACATCCCCTTAAGACATATTATGACCCCTTAAGACGTTCTATTATGACCCTTTTAGACATCCCCTTAATTAACATGTTCTATTATGAGCCCTTTAGACATCCCCTTAAAACCCCTTAAGACATCCCCTTAATTAACACATTCTATTATGACCCCTTTAGACATCCCCTTAAGACATATTATAACCCCTTAAGACATCCCCTTAAGACGTTCTATTATGACCCTTTTAGACATCCCCTTAATTAACATGTTCTATTACTTATTACTAGGCATACATAAGACCCTTAAGGAATGTCCCTTAATTAACCGTTCTATTATGACCTTTAGACATCCCTTGCAGACATAGTATAACCCATAAGACATCCCCTTAGAGCGTTCTATTATGACCCCTTTAGGCACTTGCCAAGAGCGTCATTATTTGTTTGATAGCTTATAAATTGAGTGTTAGATATGAACTAGTATTGCAGTATTTTGTTAAATGCTTTTATTTTACTCTAATCTTCTATGAAAGGTATTGTTATGGTTAGGATTAAATTTTTAATTAGAGTTAGAATTGAACCGATTCTAAGCGTAATATAGTGAACCTAACCTAGCAGTTCAATAGAACCAACCCTTATTGAACCCTTACCTTGTCCTAAAATTAATCATATCCTTAAGCCTTGTTGTATCTAACCCTAATTGAAACCTAACCCTAACTCTAGTTGTGTCCTAATCCTAACCTTTACCCAAAGCTTTATCCTATAACCCTAACCTTAATCCTAAGTTGCTATATTTTTGTACAATAAAACCTTTAGTAAAGCCTTAAAATTTTAATATTTATTTACATATATATGTTAATTTTGAATAAAATAGAATATTAGTGATTTTTCCTTTTTGAAATGTTCTTAATTTTTTAAAAATATTGAAGATTTTTTATGTTGGAAGATTTCTACTATTCATGTACAGTGTTAATTCATGTGTATTTTGAGCAATCATTATTATAGTTGAAGATTATTTTGATTTTATAACTATTTTTTCCTTTTTTAAATGTTCTCAATTTTTCCTATAGTTAAATTTGACATGTTAAAGACTTTCATTACCAACTTGATATTAATCTAAATATGCAGTAATCCAAAGACTTTACATTCACATGATTATTTCCAAATAATATTAAAATAATAACTTATGTAGATTTTGGAAGTGCATCTACACATTTTAAGGATAAGATCCATGTCCACTTGACCCATATTTTAATGCAATTCAGGTTTAGACCCTAAATTTCTGGTATATAAATAGATTGCTTTTGTTTGTAAATTATGATTTATTGACTGATTATTGTAAATATTAAAATGTCCTATATTAATCCATGTATGAGATCACTAAATTTCACATCAATGTCCTATATTAATGTCTTGACTATGAACATAAAATGCATAAATGTACATGTGTAAATTAAAATTTCAAACAATAATAAAGTCCATAATTTATGTAACATATTAAGTGCATGAAACTAATATATTAAGCGCACATGAAATAGGAGTCAGTAGGTACATGATGACAGAAAATGCAGTCATGAGAATAAAATAACAAACCATGAGGCTGGGATGTGCCATCCAAGAGACCTCTTCACACACCATGCTATTGTGGATGACTGGAAACACTCGTACATAAAGAGAAAAGATGAAGTGGATGTAAGACAATAAAAAATGATTTGTAATACAATTTTAATTTATAATCCGTATGGAAATTAAATTACCATCATATCTACATCTGGATGCTGCAGTGTAAGCCTAAAGAAACCTCTAAATTCTCTAAATCAGTCTACATAAACAAGAATGAAATTTGAAATTAGATGTACAACTCTACAATTAATTTTTTAATTCAGATTTTGAATTCAAATTTATCATATTTTAATTGTGAGTATTAGGGTTGTGCAGGAGCCTTCTCAGGGACACAATGCGGCCGCATGCTCAACTTCTAGAGATGTGTCTCTGTATAAAAGAGAAAAGAATGTGAAAATATCATATTATGTATATGTTCAATTTAAAAAATTTATAGTGCTTTTAAATATAATAAAATAAATAAGTACAAAACGATAAAGCACTTTTGTTCATGTCCCTCACGGTGGTGTAACTATGTAGAAATTTGAAAGTTGCATTAACAAAGAGTCCATACAAGGTCCAAGAATTGAAGCATTAATACTGATTTAGTTAGGTTGTATATACATATATATTCAATTTTGCACATTTTGTGTAAAAATTTTTGTAAACAACCTGGAAATCAGTGGCCTCACGAGTAACTGCAACATCAAATGTTTGCCCAATGCACATTCTTATTGTGGTATCAACCTAGACATACATGTACATAGACATTTAACACTTATAATATTTACAAGTGTGCATGCATGTGTTTCATATATCTAGTGAATTCAAAACTCATAAAATTGTAACTATACTAATGTAAACTTTAAAACAAATTTACAATGGTGTACTGCACCTTTGATCTATGGCGGCTAGATGGTGGAGGAGGTGCTTGAAAATACCTCGGAGGGAATAGGCGTGGATCTTGGATTGACTCACTTTAAACTGACATGAATATTTTGGAAACATATATGTGATTCAATTATAAATTTGACTCAAGTTAAATAATTTTATGATTTCCTATATAATTTTAAATTGAAATCAAAATACCCATCCCGAAGGTTGCACTTAGGAAATATGGCCGTTGTGATGTATGTACTTTCATTAGGAATAGATGATTAGCAGCTTGCATCGTTAGTGTCATCTATACACCAAATAGTTTGATTGTTAAAGTGTACTGTAAACTTTTCTTGGATATATACATTCATCAAAATTCTTATAAAATGAACGTGTAGATGCATATTTATACGTATTAAGTAGTCCTCGGGTGATGTTTTATACAAAGGAACTCTACAAATGGTGATGCAACCCGGATGAACCACCGGAATCTCCCGTCCACTGAGACTAGGTGTGGCCTGATTAGGTCCATAGCATACTTGATGACAACTAGTACATATATGGGGGATGGGCCTCGACACTCCTGGAGCAGTACTCGGACAAGCTCCATAAAAAAATCCTCCATCATCATCATTGTCTCTATGCTCCCCACTCGCTATCGCAGAAGCGTGCTGATCAAGGTCTCCTGCGAGTGTACTAAGGGAACCTAATGTTGAGACCAGAGCTTGATGATGTACAGGTGCAGGAATGGGAGGACCGGGAGCAACAACAAGGGGTTGTGCATGCACAGGGCATCGGGGATCAACCCTTGCCCCTAATCTCTGTTGTGGCATGCCGCCACCAACAGCCTGAAATGATCTAAAATCAAAATAGTGGACTTTGCCCCAAAACAAACTCTACATATAGTTTTCTCAAAAAAATACAATGGGCACTCCCAATTAGCATGTGGGGACTGTCAAAAACCATATACCATCACGATCCCAAAAATGTGCACTCATCACGGATCTTATGCACATGAATATTCTAGATTTGTTGGGTGGAATGGGTTGTCGGTGAGTCCGAAGTAGGGGGCTAAGATGGGCTTCGTTATTTTAAGGTCCTAATATTTGTTTATAGAGGCCGCCAGAATAAAATTGTCTCATTTGTTCTCTCCGAAATTCGATGCCTATCAAGATCAAAATCGATCATCCTGATGGAATCAACCGCGTTTTGCATTCACCCGGATGCCAAAAGCGTCACAATAATGGAGGAATGATACTTGACTCGCGGTAGGTTGATTTACCTATAAGGATGTAACTTGATCATTTATTTGTGCTCTCAAGCGAGCCTCATCAGATGCGATAGGTGCTGCATGTGGCATATTAGGTGGAGGTGGAGGGGGAGGGGGAGGGGGAGGTGGAGGGGGAGGGGGAGGCTGAGGTGGAGATGGAGGGGGGGAGGGAGGCAGATCTGGATGTGGTTGAGGTGGTGGATTGATGATATCATCAATGTTAAAATCATCCATGATATGCTTGATATAAATGTGCACCTGCATTAAATCAGACAAAATAGTCCATGTGCATACATATATTAAGATCGTATATTTAATTGAAATAGGATGAGCAACATATATATTAAGATCATATATTTAATTGAAATGCACATATATATACATTGATTGTTCAACTCAGGCATATACATACAAAATTCAAAATTAAATGTATGTACATGTACATTTAAAATAAAAATATGATGCATAATTTGCATCGTTACAAATCATTAAACTAAACTATGTACATACATACAAATTTCAAAATTTAAGAACTATATATGCAAGTTTTTAATACATGCACATACATACTAAACAATAAACTTGAAACATTCACAAAATCTCATTTTATGTCTAACACACACACACACACACACACACACACACACACACACACACACATATATATTACAATTTGTCAGCAGGAGAAATCACGATCTAGTAGATAGTCATAAAATATATACTATTATATACTGGCCATTATAAGTTCATAAATTCCACCAAATTCACATAAAATCCATGTCACTAAAAATATCCATCTAGAACCAAAATCCATAAATTCATGTCACTAAAATATCCATTTGGAACCAAATTTGCCAAATTCATAACTATTTAAGATCATTGTTTTAATTTATAAACTATTATGAAACTCTCTATTTCATAGATCTTCATTTCCCTTGTGTTTTCCTTTTTCAAAATCGGGGAGTTCTCCTCTCCTCTAGCCATTATGCGATGCTCTAGGACCGACAACATCAACAAGGGTTTGCATCCTAGATGCGAACATCCTCATAGGAGGTGCGACACATTCTTCATTTTGAATAATGTTGATTTGTTCTTGGATGGTTCTAGTAGAAGTATTGATTTGTGCTTGCAAAAGAGCATGTTCATTGATTTCAGGTGGTGGAGGTGGGGGGTTACAAGGTGGAGTGGGCGGAGGTGGAGGTGAAGGTGTTGGAGATGGATGGTGTGGAGGTGGATTGCGAATATTATTGAATGGATCCATGTGATCTTTAAGATATGAGTGAACTTGCATTAGATTTGTAATTTCAAGATGTAAGATACATGTTTAGGAAATACCTTTAAAACATTCAATATAAATGGCCTTAAATAATTGAATACAAATGATAAAATTATATGTAAGCCTCATTTATATGTCTAAGGCACATGTTACTTGAATGAAAATACAATTAACTATTGATATTGTATAATCTTGTAGGATCTTATTATTGTTAAATTTGGTTAGGCCTTGGGCAACTTTGATCACCAAATTTTAAGAACTTCTTTGATCCCCTTAAGAAATGTCATATTGGAACCCCTTAAGAAAATTGAATTACGATTTAGGGTGACAGGATGGCTTAAGGGGATTTATGTCTAGTGAGGTCCTAGGAGAAAATGGCATGGCTCAAGTGAATAAAATTTGGTGAAGTTGCCTAAGGCAACGAAATTTCATTAAGAGCCTTTAAAGAAAAAAGGATGGCTTTAGGGTTTAGGGTTTAGACTTTAGAGTTTAGGGTTTTGGGGTAATAGGATAAGCTTAAGGGGATCTACATGTAGTAAGATCCTAGGAAAAAATTACATGGCATAAGGGGAATGAAATTTGTGGTGGGTTGCTGAAAGACAGCAAATTTCATTAAGAGCCCTAGAAAAAATGATGGCTTTAGGGTTTCTGGTTTAGACTTTAGAGTTTAGGGTTTGGGGTAATAGGATAACTTAAGGGGATATATGCTTAGTAGGATCCTAGGACAAAATTATGGCATAAGGGAATGAAATTTGAGTGGATTTTCCTAAAGACAACCAAATTTCACTTTATGATCTGGGTAGGACAAAATGAATGGTTTAGTGTTTTAGGGTTTAGGGTTTAAAATTTGGAATATTTAATGAACTTACAAGTTGGTGGTGTTTTCTTTGTGGAATAGTTGATTGAGATCTACTCTTGTTTCAAGCCGACCAACCTAGATCATGATGGCAGCATTCCACCAAATTTTAAGAACTTCTTTGATCCCCTTAAGAAAATTGAATTACGATTTAGGGTGACAAGATGGCTTCAAGGGATTTACGTCTAGTGAGGTCCTAGGAGAAAATGACATGGCTCAAGTGAATAAAATTTGGTGAAGTTTCCCAATGCAACCAAATTTCATTAAGAGCCTTTAAGGACAAAATGAATGGTTTAGTGTTTAGGGTTTAGATTTTAGAGTTCAGGGTTTAGGGTTTACAAAACTTAGGGTAAAGTTTTGGTGCCCCTTAGAATATGTAATGAACTTGCAAGTTAGTGAAGAACATTAAATCTTGTGGAATAGTTTATTGAGATCTACTCTTGTTTCAACTGACCAACCTAGATCATGAAATCTCATTCATATTATAATCTTGCACAATCTTATTATTGTTAAATTTGGTTGCCTTGGGAAACTTCACCAAATTTTAAGAACTTCTTTGATCCCCTTAAGAAATTTGTGATATTGGGACCCCTTAAGAAATTGATTTATGATTTAAGGTGATAGGATGGATTAAGGGGATCTAGATGTCTAGTGAGGTCCAAATTTAGTCATACTATAGCCTCAATGGTTCCATCTAGCTCTGGGTCAAAAGTGTTTACCCCTCTAATAAAAAAAGTATCATGTTAAAAATGAATCAATCTATACATATCACAAAAATAACAATAATCTTAAATGTAACCCATACTCTAACAATAATAGAATGCTAAATGATCCCCACCCCTAACCACATCCTAATTGAATTGCAAACATAATTGAAACTTAATTAAATTATAACCTTTACTAGGTAATCTTAAATGTATTCCTATATTATATTATATTTAAATTAATTTATATTTGTATTATAATTATATTAATATTTATTATATATTCCTAATTGTAACCTAACTATTTCTAAAATTATAATTGAGATCTTAAGCTGAAATCCTCATTAAAACCAAGTAGGGTGTAACATTACCTATCCTTAATTTGTAATCTTATATTATATTTTATGATGTTAAATATTTATATTATTTATTATATTATATTAATAATATAAATATTTAATTATATTTCTTTATATGAATCATCCTCCTATCTCTAAATTGTAATAATAGCATGTAGTTCCTCCAAACTATCATAATGTACCTCCTCCCTTTCCCATGTAATAGGTGTACCTTGTAGGTGTTAAATGGTTCCATCTTGGTCTCCTTATTGATGCATTTCTATCCTTCCACATAAATCTATATAGTATCAAAATATAGGTAATTTTATAGTTATTGAATCTCTCTTAATTGCTAAAGAATCCATTATGATTGAGGATGGGTGGATTATTATCTAGGATCACATCTTAAAAATCCTATAGAGATCATGGTATGTGTTTCTTAATACATATATTCCCATACAAACCTCTTTCCATGTATTATCAACTCTCCTATAATAGACACCTTACTAAAATTTCATATGATATATACCCAAGTGTTTCCAATTGGAATTGCTATAATTATACTTTTATGGTATTCTAGATATTCACAATAGGTTTCATAAATCTACCAAATAGACCCATTCTTGACATTGAACCTACATAATTTTAGGTATGTCAATGCAAGATTAGGGTCTAAGTTTATAAATTTCAAATGCTTTAGTATTTGAGGTTTTAGATTTTCTGAGTTTAGGGTCTAGGGTTTAGCAAACTTAGGGGTGAAGTTTGGGTGGCCCATGGCATAATTAGACTTACAAGTTAGTGTCAGTGGAATCCCGTTATGCAGCTTAGATTCTGAGAATTTGCTAACTAAATTTGCAAGCAAAACCTTGAGATAAACTTTGGAATTTTAACTATTCTTTAACATATTGATTTCTAATCTAATTATAATTTAACATTTCAAACTAAGTTTAATATATATCATTTTTTCCATACAAAGAAAATAAAATTTAAAACATTTAAGCAAAGTACAAATGATTTTTAATTCGAAATTACCTAGTTTCCAAAATCAAAATGATTTGTTCAATTCCAATTTAGGGTTTTAACAATTTCTTTGTTCCAATTCAATTTAGGGTTTCAATTTTAAACAATTAGGGTTTTTAATGCAATTTTTTCGTTTCAATTCAAACTAGTGTTTTCAAATTCAATTTTTTTCGTTTGATTTGGATTCAAGGTTGTTAGAATCCAAGATCACCTGCATGCAAATGAATACCTGTCACATGCAAAAGACATGAAGAACCGAAAAAGATGTTCTCTGTAAAACCTCTCAGTAAAAATGCATTAAGAGAATCAATTATTACAATGTGATCAATCCTTATGAAGGAGATCAAGAAACCCTAAAGAATGAAACCCTAGATGTGCCTTAATAATTAATAATTAATTATTAATGTGCCTAAGCTAACAAGTAATAAAGAGGGAATAAGTGACTTAATTAATTAATCAAGTGATGTAATTAATTAAGCATAATAACAATACTTTTAACAAGATGAACTAGGAAGAAGCTAAAACACTAGAATAAGATGCATGAAAGCAAAGATAGGTCCGACATTGAGGCGTCAGTGCATTTACAAAATGCAAGAATAGGTAAGAGAAGAGGAAAAACCGATTAGGACAAAGAAACCCCTTACAATGAGATAACATCTTTGCAAAGAAGCCTTTGGAAGAACTACGTAGAGTAACACTTTGGAACTTGATATGAAGCCCGAGCAAAGGAAATATTCTTCTGTATACTACTAAAACTGGATGAGAGTCACTGATTGACTTAAGGAATCATGATAAAGCAACAGAAGACCCGATGCCACGGAACACTCAAAAACTCCAAACTGGAACAACTCTGGAATCTATGAAGCAGCAAGTAATTATTGAATGATGTATTACTGAAAACGAAGTGCAAAGATGCAAGATGCACTCTCCCAACTACCAAAACATCCAAGTAATCGCCAAACAACCCATCAGGACAAATCTGGACTAATTGATAAACCTGGGACAGATACAGAAAAAGTGCATGTACAGCAACCTAGAGCTCCTCAATACCTTTCCGACGCTTCAAACGAGGCGAAAAACGGAGATCGTGGCAAAAAGTTATGAGCTCGGAAGCATAAAAATTACATCTAACTTCAAACAGAAATAAATATAGGAAAATAGTAAAATACTGAAAAATAAACAGCACTACTGGAAAGTGCTCGGAACCATCTTTCCGGCGATATCTCGTTTGCCCGATTTCGATACCGTATGCCCAAGTTATGGCCAAAAGAAAAAAACTGCTTTTTTTAGGAAAAAACTAGGGTTAGGAGGGGGCAAAGAGGCCGTACGGACGATGACGTCATGCTGACGTCACCCGTTCACGAGCATAAATTTGACGGCCATCTGGCCGTTGGCGCAAAAAAATAGTCCCCATGCAAAAAGAAAAAAAATTTGGCCCTTGGTCGTGCATGTGACCGCGGGCTGGTGCTGAAGGGGTTGGATCGGTGGCATGGCTGAGCGGGGCTCGTGGTCCTTCATACGGCCGGGGGCTGAGCGCAGGGGGCCCGCGGGGCTGGAAAACCCAGCTGGTCGCTGGTCAGCGGAATCCGCCGGTGGCAGTACTGTTTGGGTGGCCGCCCGGTGGCCGCCGGGCGGCGGACCCCTTTTGTTCTGCAAGCGCCGGCCCGCAACCCAAAAAAATGCATTTTTTGAATTTTTTTCATTTTTCATGCGTTGAGAAGCGTGCTGGGGAGGTCGTACGGCCCCTTGGCAAAAAATTTTTGCCTTCCGGATCAACTTTTCCAAAATCGACGAAACGACAGGCGTTTTTAGGGTTTTGGGACATTGCGAACGCGATGGCGACGTCCGTTTGAGCCCATTGTGCCCCGAAAAAAAGGCTACCCCCAGATCTTGCAAAAAAGATGCCTGTGGAAACCCTTGCACTTGAAACTCATTGAAAGGCCATATCTTCAGATCACGAACAGGCAGCTGCAGGTCTGGAGCTCTGATACCATGTTAGAATCCAAGATCACCTGCATGCAAGATGGATACCTGTCACATGCAAAGACATGGAAAGAGGCAGAAAAGATATTCTCACGTAAAACCTCGGTAAAATGCATTAAGAGAATCAATTATTACAATGTGATCAATCCTTATGGAAGGAGATCAAGAAACCCTAAAATGGAAACCCTAGTGTGCACACTTAATAATTAATAATTAATTATTATTAATGTGTGCCTAAGTTCAACAAGTAATAAAGAGGGAATAAGTGAGCTTAATTAATTAATCAATGTGATGTAATTAATTAAGCATAATAACAATTACTCTGGCAAGGTTTTCAAAAGCTTGATTAGGGTTTGTAAATGCAAAGTTTTTATTTCATTTTGATTTCTAGAGTTTTGAAATGCAATTTTTTTTGTTTTGTTTCAATTAGGATTTTCAAATCCAATTTTTTTTTGTTTAATCGAACAATTTAGGTTTCAAAAGTTAAATTTTGTTTCTAAAACACAATTCAAG
Source organism: Sequoia sempervirens (assembly GCA_007258455.2). NCBI lineage: Eukaryota > Viridiplantae > Streptophyta > Pinopsida > Cupressales > Cupressaceae > Sequoia > Sequoia sempervirens. The sequence goes on from VDFB02063949.1 coordinate 23,641, forward strand.
ATTCTTTTCATTTTGATAAAACGAGGTTCATTGCATTTTTCGTCTATTTTTACAGTTATTCATCTCTATAATAACAGTTTAAAAAAATACTTAAAACATGAAATAAATTAAAAAAAATGCTAAATTCATTTATTTTCTTCAAAATTTCAATTCAAAATAAAAAAATGCAAAAAAATGGCGTGTAGGGGCATACCTATAGCTGATTGTGGGGGTCGGCATCACCCGATACTTTCGAGGGGTCCCCATCTGACTATCGCGATCGAAATGTGATTTTTTAAAAATAAATAGCCAATACAAAGCGGGTTTGATTTCTATAAAGCGAGATCCCAATTTACTTATAGAAATCAGGATCCCATTTTTTAAGAAATCGGGGATCCATTTTTTAGAATCGGAATCTGGAGTGCCTTTCCATCGGTTAGAATCAGATGGGAAAGCGGAATCGATTTTTAAAAATCGGGATCCCGTTTCGTCTCAGGCTCGAGATCCCGAACCATAACGGGATCCCAATTTTTAAAAATTGGGATCCCGTTTATTAAAATCGGGATCCCGTTTCCTCAATGCCGATTTCAACTTTTTGGTTAAGGCAAAAACTTCCACGTTTCGTGGACTCAACTTTGTGCACTTACCCAGGAGTATCTACATTAGAGGTTGGAATAGATAGGACTGATGATTCTTTTCTCCAAATCCTTTCCATTTCTTTTCTTGTCATTTCTAGATCAAAGGTTTGATCATTCTTCTTCACCGGATATATGTTCTTTCTTTTGTTGTTACTACCAAGATGTTTTGTTTTTCTACATTTACAACAAGTAACATTCTTCTTTCCATTTTTCCTTTTATCCAATAGACTATCTTTATATCCATTCTCCTTGCTCTTAGAATCATTCACATTATTTTTGCAGTCCTTTTCCTTATGACCAAATTTCTTGTAGGAATGAAAAACACCATTGAAGTATAAATACCTTTTTGCATCATGTCATTTTATAGGTTTTTTTTTGGAATTGCTTCTTTGCTCCCTAACTTGTTTATCTTAGTACCACATCTTCTTTCCAATAAATTGCTTCACTTTAGAACTTTGACCATTTTCAAACACTAAACTCTTCTTATCCCTTTCCAATCTTTGAGAAGTAATCAATTCATCAAGCATTGTCGAGCTTATCTTAAATTTTTCTTAAAAACTCTTTGCCCTTTCTAGATTAGATCTCAGTATTTTTGCTTGTAATTCAAGCTTTGCACATTCATCCATCCTCTTTTGAACTTCAATTTCCTGACATTCTTTAATTCTTTTCTTCTCATCTAATTGTTCTGAAAAGCTAGTGATGATTCCTTCTCCTTCAGTCAATAGATTGCATGCATCCATACTTGTGATTTGCAAATTTTCAATGTGATCATTTGATTTTATCAACTTGTACTTCAAGGCTTCCATTTCTTCTAGAAATTTAGCAGAGACTACTTCTGAGGGAAAACATTTCTCATGTTCAAATTATAGGACCTCCCTCAAGCTGTTAAGCTTCTTTTGAGGAACCAAGCTATAATACCAATTGTTGAGCATCTAGAATACTGAGAGGTGGGGTTAATTTGTATTCCAAAAATCGATAATAAAATCTACTTAACCATTATTACTATTATGACTGAATCAATTAGAGAGAACATAGTTCAACAAGTCAATGTAATCACACACATGAACACCAAGATTTTTATGTGGAAAACCTAGAATGGGAAAAACCATGGTGAGGGTTAACTCACAATATATTATATCTTGATACAAAATATTACGGGGCTCACTCCTAGGACTCATTTTCCTTAAAAGGCTCATAGCCTGAGTATAAAAGATGGCTCACTGCCAAGATATAATAATAGTGGCTTATTGCCAAAAGAATGAACTGATGGAATACACTATGAATGTGAAGGGTTTAGTTCTACTGAAGCTCAGAATATAAAGTACTGCATCACTCAACAAATTAGCACTACTAATAAAGGATTTAGGCTATGATCTTCTCCTTTATTCACTTGCTCACACACACACTCACAATTTTTCTTTCTCACTCTCATGTGTATATCTTTCATTCCTCAAAGCATCTTATATATATACAGGCATATCTTACTCATCAATTAGGTCAGCCTAATTGGATGAACACAAAATAATCAAAACCTTTCTTCATCGACACCATATAAGATTTGAACATTTTATCCATGTAGTACATTATTCCAAGTTGGCTATTAGTCTTCATAATATATTGCATTCACTGAGTCGACCAAGACTAAAACACAATTCTCCAAACCAACAAATAATCCTCAAAGAAAACACCTTCCAAATTTGAGAACGCATTAATTTCCCATCATAATACCAATAAAGAGACTGTCATCTAAAACCACAATGCATAAATGTTCACCTTAGTAGAATGCAGAGTCTCCCACAAAGTATACCACACACAGAACAATAGTAGGATATAGAGTTAAACTTTGTCAGAGATAACTTTCTATTCATGGAAAAAGATGTCTCAAGATCTAGGAAATAGTAGTATGAATGAGTCAATAAACATGGTTAGGAGATTAGAGTCATATCAAATCTTGCAATGATTTTTGGACTCAAATACCAACATATTGATCCATCACAAAGGAGTATTATTGGAAGAGAACAGCTTCTGGTAAACCAAGAAATATTCCCATTTAGTTATCAACATGTAGTTATTACCATGTTGACATCAGTGACAACATAGGAACAACCATCACAACCATCCATACTTCATGCTCATGTTGCAAAGCTTCCAATAGTTAGTATTTTCTAGAAGTTGTTCGATAGATCTTTGTCTCAATTGTTACGGTCAAGATATCACAATCTTTATTTTATTCATTTCATTTTAAATTAAATACAAGTTGTCTATCTTTTAATACATTATTTTATTATTTATTGTGGACATTAAAAAAGTACACCATTTTCCTTGCTTGATTTAATGACAAATTTGACCTAATGTCACCTTGATTTAGTGTTGTGATGTATTTTACACATCCACATTAGGTCTTGGGCCATTGTAAACTAAATAAAATGCATTTATCAATCTCTTGTAAAGGTGTTGTAAAGTGTTGTAAATGACTTTCACACTTTTATAGACTTTTATTAAGCATCTAAGTCTAATGGGCCTATTTTTTTCTTAAATCAAGATTATAAAATGTATTTAATTATATTTTCACACTAATCTAGAAGGCTTGTAAATTAAACCTAATTTTAATTTAGTGTTCTAATGTGCTTTACACATTCACATTGGATGTTGTGCCTTTCTAAGCTATGTGGACCTCATTTTAATGTTGTAAAGTATATTTAATCACATTTTCACATTAAACTATGTGTCCCTAGCCCTAATTACCATTTACATCATCATTAATAGGCCCCTATGACCACATATTGTGCATCTCGAGGCTTATTTTGATTAAAAAACCTCACGAAATCAACATATAAAACTAATTTCTTCACTCCTCAACATCCCAACTAGCAAAAGAGCCCCTATGGGACCCATTCACCACTTTGGGTGAGTAAGTCCCATCAGATGGGACCCATTCACCCAAGATGGTGAATGAGTCCCATTTGAGCTATTTTCAGGGTTTGAGTGGGAAAATTTAAGTTTTAAGTTTAATTTTCTTCAATGTCAGCCTTGGGGATCAAATTAATGACTATTTGAGTGGATTTCCTATATAGATGAGATCTCAAACCATTCTTTCATTCATTCATCATGCATTCAATTCAAGCAAGCTAGGGTTAGGTATTTCAAGTATTTACAAAGTCATCAAGATAATTTTCAAGGTCATTTTTCAAATATTCAAGGGTAGATTCTTCATCCATTGTTGCAACAATTCAAGATCTATCATCATGGAAAGTTTCTAGTTACATTATCTCATGTTCATACTTCATCATTTTGGTTTAATTACCTAAAGGGGGTTTGACCAAGGCAAACCCCTATTCTCTAACAATCAACATTTCTCTCTTTCTTTGTGTGATTGCAGATCTAGGTATTTTCAAGGCTTGGAGATTATTGAAGAATAAGTTGTAAACTTGTTCAATTCATCTCCTATTGGCAAGGTCAAAATATTCACAAAAATTCACTTATAGTGCCAAAAATCAAGGTTTCAAATTTGGACACCTGGGAGAACAGAAAGAGCAGACCAAGAGCTTCTTATTCCACTTTTGAGTTTTCAAAAAATTCAAAGTGGAATTATTCACCATTAGTGGTGAATGAATCCCACTATACCTATTTTCTAGAGATTTTTGTAGATTTGGATACCCATTTGGCCAAAATGGGCCTCAAAGTAGTTTTCTAGAATCAGGATTGATTCGCCCAAGGTGACAAATGAGTCCCACTAGGTCTAAAAATCAACATTTTCTATATTTTAGAATCTCATTTCATCTTCAACAAGTTTATAGGTGCATATTTTCTATTTCAAAGCTTTCTATTTAGTTTTTTTTGCATTTCTAGGTCATTTAGCATATGTTTGCATTTCACACTGTGTTTTCAAACATCTTCCATTTTCTAAGTTTTGCATTAGTAGTTAGTCTCTTTTATCAATTTCTAGCCTTAAGGACAATCCCCTTTGATATATTTCAATCTCTTTTGCATTTTAATCTCAAGGATTTGTTCTTGAGTGTGAACATTACGAAATCAGATCCTTCCTTGATCCCCCTTTTGGTGTGAACAAGGAAGTTGTGCATTCCATTTCCATTGTCCACATTTTGGTGAACTTGACTTTTTAACATCATAATTTTGATTTGGAGTCCATTATTGTCCTACAATTATCTTCCATTAACATTGCATTGCATTTTGCATTAGTTAAATTGCATTTTAGGGTTTCAAATTTTGCATTAGTGAAAATGGATATAGGTTGCATTTTTTCATCTTAAATCATTGAAAATTTCTAAAATTTTGCATTTGTATCTTATATATGCATCATACAACATACAAAACATAAAAACCAACCAAAAAAATCTAAAATTTTTGAGAAAAATCCCTACTAGGACTCATTCGCCACCTTGGGAAAATCAGTCCCTTTACACCCCTAAAACTTCCTATTACAAAACTGAAAACCTTGTTTCTACACTTCTGTTTGCTGCCATTAACTATCTGTTTCAGTTGGTAGATTTTATGTTACATGCATTTCACTAAATCTGGCTTAAATTGGTCCATTTCATGCATTGCTTAATTTCAATTTTGCATTCACAATATTTCATTTTCTGATCATTACATAGTGTAATCAGTAAATTTCCTTGTTGAAAATCTAAAAAATTTCATTTCATCCTAAGTCTTTACATTGCATTTTATGTTTGCATTGCTTCTATCATTAGAAATAACATTCTTTACATTCATGGAAATTATGGATAGCATTATATTTTTTCAATTTTCATTTTTAGCATTAGTTCCTAGTTCATTTAGATCAAATTCATTAGAAAACGAAAACAAAAAACAAAAAACATCACAAGAAACAATTCAAAAAATTCTTACATTTAGAAAAAATATATCATCCAAGCCCTTTAGTAGTGATGACTTAGAAATGTTAGATGAAGCCCTTAAGGACTTCCTTTCGCTAAAATCATCCACTAAAGGTTTGACACAAAAGGATGCAAGCATCGATAATCATGATAATCATAATTGTTCTTCTCCTAATATCTCTCCCATTGGTGATGAAGGTATCTTGATGAAAGAATAGACAATTATTGAAGATCATGAAATTCTTGCTTGTCTTCCTCCTCCCACTTGCAAAGACATTCTGACACACAAAGCTGAAATCATGGCAACCACTTTACCTAGTCTCCATTCATCTCCCTATACCTCCCCTACTTGTGGAAATTCTTTAGTGAATAAGGATACAATCGTGAATGATCATGAAAAACACATTTGTGTGGAGGATATCTTGATATTTGAGAGCTATGAAAATCCTACCTCTCCTACTCAAGAAGAAATTATAGGAAATGTGATTGTAAATATAGATAATCATGATAATCAAACCCTTCCTGCTCCTAATATCTTCTCTAGATATGAAGAAGATAGTTTAGTGTTAGAAGTATCCTTATTGAGACTCATGAGAATCTTATTCCTCCCTTTCCTGATGGCCCTACCATTTTAGAAGACCTATTTGAACAAAAAAGTATAATCATTAATAACCATAAAACTTGTAGTGATCCTTCTCTTAATGCTTCTCCTATGAGCGATGAAGCTACTTTATCAAATCCAACCATGAAACATGATGAGCCTATTGTTTGTCACTTTCCTAAAAGCTCTCCTCCTAGGGTAAATATTATTGCACAAGAGAATGAGACTTTAGAGAAAAAGGATGACATTATGGAGAACAATAAAATTTACACCTCTCCTAATATCTCTCCTATTAGTAAAGAATATATTATGCTGTTATAGGATCCCATCAATGAGAATCACGAAGAAACTATTAATGCACAAAGAAAAACCATCATTACCAAGCAAGAAAATCCAACCATGGATCATTCCTTTACTTGAGATGAAGTCAATATTAAAGAACCAAACATTGGATTTCATGAACATCTAGTTTGTAGTTTTCCTAAAAACTCTCCTAATAGGGGCGGTATCATGGTACAAGCAAACATCAACACTATCACATGTGTAAACCCAAAATCAACCTCACTCTGAAGTATCCTGAATTGCTTGACATGGATTTACCACTGTCATGGGAATGCTTTGAAAATAATGAAGCATTGAAGCAAATGTTAGGAGTTTATGAAAAGTCACCTTCTACTCCTCAAAAGAAAAATGTTACATGTGCTATGATTAGTACCAAGCAAAAACATATAGAAAGACAAAAGAAAATTGAAGAAGCCACAAAGTTATTGAAAGAGGCTTCACAAACCTTTCATTTCATTTCTACATCCATGGGGGAATACATGATCATAACAAAATATTATAAAAGGGAAATGAGAATCTGGTAATGACAATATGAAAATAAAAAACATTCCCTTCAACCACCTTAAAAGAAAAGACAACATCCAAGACAAACTTTGAGAAAATTGAACAACCACCAAATCCAAAGACAACTTTTTAGAAGACGTTCTAAACTTATGAAGCAACTTGGGAAAGGATGTGATGTTATAAAACTAGGTATCCATGTCGGGCTATAAAGCCTAAAATTCAAGAAATGACTAATGATCTTGGTTATTGTCCCTCAAAACAAAAACCTTCATTCAATTTCAACACTATCACAAATAATTCTTCCAAGAAAACTTTAACCTTGGTACATCCTAAACTAATAGATATATCAATACATATGTATCAAGCATAAACTTTGTTTACTTATCAAAATAAATAGCATTGGTTGTTGCTCCTCACCATGTAATAGTTGTAGGATCATAGCATACTCACTATTGCAAGGAGCAACATATCATCATTCATTCCAGGTTCACCCTTGTCCTACACTAAGTGGGGGCAAGGGGTTAAGTAGCCTTGTCCTCGTATGTCACTTGTCGTTGTCTCTTTTGGCTAGTCGCTAGCCTTTAATGAACATATAAGAGCAAGCTTGGGATGTGGATGACATGTCTTAAGTTGGCTCACATGTGACATACTTATTCATAATGTAACTTCATTTGGAAACATATGTCTTGGCATAGAGATTTCCAAGTTTTCTATCATGTCTTCTTTCATTGGCTACTTTAAAGCAATTGCTCATAGTAATGGTGTAACAACCGCTTTAAAGTGGGGGCATACATAAACAACATCTTTTGGAAAAAATTCCATGTTGCTCTCATGTCTTCTTTCATTGGATAATTTAAAGCAATTTCTTACAATAATGGTGTAGCAACTGCTTTAAAATGGGGGCATACATAGACATCTTTTGGAAAAAATTCCATGGTGTAATTTTCATTTTTTCTTGTAATGTGTCCTCTTCTTGGTGGTGTCATTGGGTTTGATGCCATCCAAGAGTGTATTACCTAATGACATGGCATGATGCGAACGAGGCATCCCATGGGAAACGATCTAACACCTTGAATTTTCCTTGGATACATTAGGCACAATGCTCCCTAAGAAGACAACAGGTGATCCCACAATAGTGGTTTACAATTTTTGGCCAAACTGGACACTAAAATTATTATTTTTAATTAAATGTTCACATTCGGGCACCTATAGCAGCTAAACCGTGAAGAATTTGAAGATGATGCAAACTAGAGTCTTGTCACATTTTTTCTGTAGATTCTAAAAATATTATTTTCAAAATCTTTGGAATCAAATTGCACTTCTTTTTCCATTTCCCACGAAAACTGGTTTTTCTCAGGAAATAACATTTTTTAAATGTGACACACACCGCATAACACATAAAAATTTTTCCATGAAGGATAAAATTATAATTCTTTCGAATTTATATTTGTAACTCTGATATCTAGTGCTTCCATATGGTTAGATAGTTTTTTATTGAATATTGTTTCTTTAATCAAGTTTCGAAGTCAAACCAATTACAATTCAGACATAGCGCGACCGTATAACACAACTTTTTTTGTATATATCGAACTTCAATTTTATTTTTTTTGTTGGATCAAGGACTTCAATATATAGTGAAAACATATTTTTCAATTTTTTTTTTTGATAATCTACTATTTTTCCACATGTGCAAAATAGAGACCATTTTTGATGAAAAGCCTATGTTTATTAAAACTAAAAAAACAAATACATAATAAAACAAAAAAATATTAAAATTATATTCGTTGGATAGCTCATTCTGAGGACTACCTATTTGTAGTTGGATTTTTGAAGATTCCTCCATTTTCATTCTCATCCTAAGCTCCGAAGTGCCAAAAATTAGGTTTTTTGTGTGTCTCAGGGAGGGGATGAGAATTTAGGGGGGTTCATACGAACCTCTAGGGGTTCAAGTGAACCCATAGGGGTTCATACGAACCTCTAAGGGTTCAAGTGAACCCATAGGGGTTCATTTGAACCAGGGTTTGCTAGAACCCTGGTTCGAGCGAACCTCTTCAAAGGGGTTCGCTCAAAACCCTTTCATATACATTTTTTTTGTTTTTTGGCAGCAAAAATTTTAAGGGGTTCGGTCGAACCCAAGTTCGATCAAACCCATTTTTGGTTTGGTCAAACTTCTAGGTTCGTACGAACCCCCAAAATCACTCTTTTTTGCGATGGGTTCATTTTTTCTTAGTTTTCCTTCCTCCATCAAATTGTAAACCACTATTGTGGCTTCACCCCGACCTTACATAAACAAAAGTAGAATCCCCTTTAACAAAATGTTTACATGAAATTCAAAAGCATTTACAAAATCATTTTCATTTTGGTGCCTTATCAAAGTTATCAGGAGGATAACTTTGGTATGGTTTGTATAATGGGAAGCTGACACATTGGTATGACTTTCTCATTATACAGTGGGAAGCCAACACACTGGCATGACTTTCTCACTAAACCACTTCTTTGGGACAACTCACCCTACATATGACCTGATGTTTCATGGCCCTAGAGTGCACGCATCTTTGATCCACCTCAATTTTCTTTCCTTTAGTTCTTGACATTGCATGATCACATATCTTGTTTTGCAACATATTATACACCTTTTGCATGCCCTTTTGTGCTTATGTTGGTTTGACTTAGGATTTTGGATCCTAGGGGGCTTGACCTCTTCCTCAATCTTTGTTATCCTAGACCATCTGCATTGGTACGATTGGACCCCTCTTGAACGTTTACTTTAGTGTGAGTTTGAAGCAAGTTCATCCTCTCACTAAAGTGGGGGCTAAATGTGGACAATGAAAAAGTACACCTTTTCCCTTGCTTCATTTAATGACAAATTGGACCTAATGTCACCTTGATTTAGTGTTGTGATGTGTTTTACACATCCACATTAGGTATTGGGCCCTTGCAAACTAAATAAAATGTATTTATCGATGTCTTGTAAAGGTGTTGATGACTTTCACACTTTTCTAGACTTTTATCAAGCATCTAAGTCTAATGGACCTATTTTTTCATTAAATCAATATAATAAAATGTATTTAATTATATAATTTCACATTAATCTATAAGGCTTGTAAATTAAACCTAATTTCAATCTAGTGTTGTAATGTGCTTTACACATTCACATTGGATGTTGTGCCTTTCGATGATATGTGGACCTAATTTTAATGTTTTAAAGTGTATTTAATCACACTTTCACATTAAACTTTGTGTCCCTAGCCTAATTACTGTTTACATCATCATTAATAGGCCCCTATGACCCCATTTTGTGCATCTTGAGGCTTATTTTGATAAAAAAAACCTCACAAAATCAACATATAAACCTAATTTCTTCACTCCCTGACATCCCAACTAGAAAAAGAGCCTCTGTGGGACCCATTTGCCACTTTGGGAAAATGAGTCCCATTTGAGCTATTTTTGGGGTTTGAGCAAGAAAAATTAGGTTTTAAGTTTATTTTTCTTCAATGTCAGCCTTGGGGATCAAATTAACAACCATTTAAGTGGATTTCCTATATAAATGAGCTCTCAAACCATTATTTCATTCATTCATCATGCATTCAAGTCTTTACAAAGTCATCAAGATAGCTTTCAAGGTCATGTTTTACACATTCAGGGGAAAATTCTTCATCCATTGTTGCAACAATTCAAGATCTATCATCATGGAAAGTTTCTAATTGCATTATCTCATGTACGTACTTCATCATTTTTTTTCATCACTTTGGTTTAATTACCTAAAAGGGGTTTGACCAAGGCGAACCCCTATTCTCCAACAATCAACACTTCTCTCTCTTTCTTTGTGTGATTGTAGATCTAGGTATTTTGAAGGCTTAGATATTATTGAAGAATAAATACAAACTTGTTGAAGTTATCTCCCTATTAGAAAGGTCAAAATATTCACAAAAAGTCACTTACAGTGTGCCGAAAATTAGGGTTTTAGATCTAGACACCTGGAAGAACAAAAAGAGAAAATTAAGAGCTTTTGATTCCACTTGCAAGTTTTCAAAAAAGTCAAAGTGTCCACCCATTCACCATTAGTGGTGAATGAGTTCCACTGTACCTGTTTTCTAGAGATTTTTGTAGATTTGGATACCCATTTGGCTAAAACAGGCCTTAGAGTAGTTTTCCAAAATTAGGACTGATTCACCCAAGGTGTGAATGATTCCTACCAGGTCTAAAAACTAACATTTTTTGTATTTCAGAATCCCATTTTATCCTCAACAAGTTTATAGATGAACACTTTCTATTTCAAAGCTTTTTATTTAGTTTTGTTTGCATTTCTAGGTCATTTAGCATATGTTTGCATTTCACACTGTGTTTTCAAACATCTTGCATTTTCTAAGTTTTGCATTAGTAGTTGTTAGAGTAAAGTAATTATTTAACTTTACTCTCCTCTTAAGACTTCACTTTATGCACATATATTAGTCATTTAATAATTAATATTAATTATTAAATGCACTCTCCTTAGGGTTAGGTTTTCCTTTCCATTTTGATCTCCTTTTATTAATTATTAAATGCACTCTCCTTAGGGTTAGGTTTTCCTTTCCATTTTGATCTCCTTTTATAAGGATTGATCTCTTGTATTGTATTCACTTCTTGATGTTCTTTTTTCAGTCTGATAATACATTCTTGCATATTGTCAAAGCAAAACCCTTGTTTTGTTTCCTACAAATTTCTTCCTTGTGACAGGTTTTTGCATGCAGGTTTCTTGGGCTTAATAGATTTGTTTTTCATCAAATCTTACATGGTATCAGAGCTGGATTTGCTGTAGCTTGTTCATGTTTGAAGAAAAAAGGGAGCAAGGGTTTGACAAAAGAAATTTGGGATTCTTTGGCTAATTTGAGAGAGATCTAGTATTCCTTGCCCAATGATTTTTTTAGCATTTTTTACAAGCGCATGCATCAGATCTGGCATTTTTTTAGCATTTTTTACAAGTGCATGCATTAGATCTAGCATTTTTTTGGGTGTCCTTCTCTATGCTATTCATAGTGGTGTCCTTCTTGGTATCGTTTACCATTCTTGCACCTTATTCCTTTGAACGCTGTGCATGAGCCGATGTCTGCATTGGCATATCTGAAAAGGCAGAACTTCAAACCCCCGCGGGCACCGTACTTTGACTTGAAAGTTTTTTTACCAATGATTGCTATCCAGATCTGCAGTCTATTTCATCAGTAAATTCTTCAGGTACACAGATATTTGTCCCAACCAATTACTGCTTTCTATTGCTTTCTAGCTTTCAGTTTGTACTGGGGATTGGATTTTTGCATTGTGGGGGGGTGTTTTCTCTTGCTTTATGTCATTTCCATCAGAAAACCAGAATCTACAAACACCAAAACAAAACAAACAAACCCCTTCTGCATCTTCTGTATAGTTCTGAAAGACCACTAAATAATAATTAAAAAATTCAAAGCAATTGAGGCACAATTCACAAGATGGCCGACAGATCTATTGAACCTCTCACACCACATAATTATCACACTTGGAAGGGTCGCACGATGACTCTTCTCCAGTCTCGAGGGTTATGGTCCTATTTGGATGAGGTTCAGCCTCAGTTGACTCGCGCCTTTAAGGTTATGCAGCACAGGAACAATATGGATTAGGCTATGGGATTGATGGCTTTACACATTTCTGACAGTCTCTTGTTTCATCTTGATGGTTGTCTCACTCCTCGAGCCATTTGGACCAAGTTTGATGGACTTTTTGGTACTGTCAATCAGTTCAGAGCTTTGCAGCTTGAGGCCGAGTTAACTTCTTTGGTACCTGATTCATTTCCCTCCATTGAGGACTTTCTGATGAAGTTCAAACAGCAAATATCTATCTTGCAGGGTTGTGGAAAAGTTAAGACTGATACAGAGTGCATCTTCCTAATTCTCTCCAAGCTTCGGGGTCCATTTCAGATCTTCTCTTCGACCTTCTATTCCACCATGGATGCCTTGGGTGCTCGACATGTCATGCCTTCTTTTGAGGTCTTTTGTGATCGTCTGACTCATGAGCAAGCCAAGCTCAAGCAGTTGGATTCACTTTCAGGTTCATAGAACCAAGCATTGGTAGCCCAGTCCTCCAAAGGAAAACAGAAGCAGAAACCAAAGCCTAAGAAAGATTCAGGGGCTAGTGAGAATCCCTCCAAGCCACCACCTAAGTCTGATTCAAAACCACAGTTGAATTCTACACAGGGAAAATCTTCGAAGTATGGTGTCTTCCTCCAAGACTAAGAAGAAATCCAGAGATCCTTGCAGTTTTTGTGGAAAGGAAGGACATCCAGTTTCCAGGTGTTGGAAACATTTAGAGGCTTTGGAGGAAGCCATGCAGTAGCCTAATATCAGTGCACCTTAGCCTCCTTCACAGCCCACAGGGAAAGGTCATGCTCTTTCTGCACGAGCATTGTCCTCAGAATCCACTTGGATTCTAGATTCTGGTGCCTCTCACCATATGACACACACAGAGGATTTGGTCACCACTCTTGCCCCTACAGGCACTAAACATATTGCAGTTGGTGACTCAGCACAACTTTCAGTTCAGGGTTCAGGTACTGTTTCATTGGATGGTGGTTGTCTACAGGATGTGCTTCTGGTTCCTGACATTTCGACAAACCTTCTATCTGTTTATCAGATTTGCCACTTTGGCTCTGGTAAGACAGTTGAGTTCTCACCACATGATGTGGTTATTTGAGACCTTCATGATCCTAACTTGGTTGTGGCTACTGGGAGTGTGGATTCTGCATCACGTTTATACAGATTTGATGGCTTTGAGAGTTCAGACACTGTTGGTTCCTCTCTTATAGCACATGCAGATTCAGTGAGCAGGCTTTGGCATGAGCGTTTTGGCCATGTCAATTACAGATATCTACAACAGATGAGTACTCAAGCACTTGTGATTGGGCTCCCATAGATTTCTTGTACTGATGGTGTATGTCGAGGTTGTGTTCTTGGAAAACATCATCGAGATCCTTTTCCGAAGGGTCGAGCCACTCGTGCTAGGGCACCCCTAGAGTTGGTACACAGTGATCTTATGTCCTTTCTGACTCCTTCTTTTTCAGGGGCCCGCTATGTGCTCACCTTTATTGATGACTTCTCTAGACGTACATGGGTGTACTTTCTTAAGTACAAGTCTGATGTCTTTGACTCATTCAGGATTTTTAAGACATTTGTGGAGAAGCAATCTGGACTTTCTATCAGGAGGATACGCACAGATAATGGGGGGGAATATGTTAATTAGGCTTTTACAGATTTTTGCACTGAGCATGGTTTACTTACATTAGTTTATAGTCCCTTAAAACCCCTCAGCAGAATGGTGTTGCTGAGAGAGAGAACAGAACCTTACGGGAGATGGAAAATTGTATGATACGGTCTCAAGCTATGAGTTCTTCATTTTGGGCTGAGGCAGTCAATTGTGCCAATTATATTCAGAATCGGATGCCTCATAAGGCATTGCAACATATGACTCCTAAGGAGGCTTGGACCCATGTCAATCCTAATGTTTCTACATTCTGAGTTTTTCATAGTGAGGCTTGGGCATTTATTCCCCGATGCTCAACGGAAAGCTATGGAGAGGAAGACGCACCACCATATTTGTTGGCTAATGCGGGAGGATGTTAAGGCATACAGGCTGTTTGATCCTGATTCTAGAGAGGTCTTGTTTCGACGAGATGTCTAGTTTGATGAGTGATATCCTTAGATGGATTCTCCATCACTAGCTTCTCCCTCATTTCCTACTCCTCCCTCTTCATCCTTTGAGGATTACTTATTTCTTTGAGGATGATGTAGATGATGATCCACCATCTCCACCACCACCAGTTGCTCCATCTTTGCCTAGGTGGGCCCATGTCACTGTTGATGCAGTTGGTTCTTTGGCAGGTGATCCTTCAGATACTCGTCGTACTCGTGCTCAGACATCTGGTTCTAGTCTTTTGAGTCATGCCATTTCGGATGATCCTCAAAAATTTTCAGAGGTGATAGGTCACCTTGAGTGGGATAGGGCTATGGATGAGGAGTATTCTTCTTTGATGAAGAATCATACTTGGGATCTTTGTCCTCTTCCTAAGGGAAGAAAGTTGGTTTGGTGCAAGTGGGTGTACCATACCAAGTATGTTGTAGATGGTTCTATTGATAAGTATAAGGCATGTCTTGTTGCGAAGGGGTTTTCTCAGGTAGAGGGTATTGACTACTCCGAGACCTTCGCTCCTGTCGCCAAGATGAATTCTATATGCCTGGTACTTTCACTTGCAGCTTCACAGGGATGGACAGTGTTTCAGATGGATGTGAAGAGTGCCTTCTTGCATGGAGACCTACATGAGGAGATCTATATGGAGCAGCCTCAAGGATTTGTGCAGGACACTTCTTTGGTTTGCAGACTTTGGCATTCATTGTATGGTCTCAAACAAGCCCCTCGGGCTTGGTATGAGAAGATGGACTCTTTCTTGCTTTCCTCTCACTTCATACGCTGTCATTCCGATCACACAGTATATATTTAGCGTCAGGAGGGTGATCTTTTGATTCTTGTGCTATATGTAGATGATCTCATCATTACAGGTAGCTCATCCTCCATGATTCAGAGTGTTTAAAGAGCTTTGATGGAGCAGTTTGAGATGATAGATCTTGGTCTCCTACACTTCTTTCTAGGTCTTCAGGTTATTTAGTCTTCAGATGGGATTTCCATATTTCAGGAGAAGTATGCTCTTGATATGCTTCAGCAATTTGGCATGCTTGATTGCAAGTCTGCCCCCACTCCATTTTAGTCAAGTGTTGTTTTGTCTTCCACTTGCTCTACTCCTTCAGTAGACCCCACTTTATATAGGCAGTTGGTTGGCAGTTTGTTGTACCTGACACATTCTCATCCCAATCTTTCCTTTGTGGTTGGCCTTGTCTCTCGGTTCTCCCATGATCCTCATGAGAGCCATTGGCAAGCAACCAAACGTATTTTGAGGTACATTTGGGCACCACTCATTATAGCATTCACTACACTTTAGGATCCCCTCACATCATTGGCTTCACTGACTCCGATTGGGCTGGTGATGTCAACGATCGGAAGTCTACTTCTGGCTTTGTTTTTTGCCTTGGTTCTAGTCCTATCACATGGTCTTGCAAGAAGCAGTCTGCTATTGCATTATCATCTGAGGCTGAGTAATCGCGTGTAGCAGTTAGCTAGTCGAGGTTTTATGGCTTCGGCAGTTGATGAAGAGTTTGGGTTTCCTCGGATAGTCCCACTATTCTTTGGTGTGACAATTGAGTGCCATTCACATTTCTCTACAACCAATGGAGCATCAGTGGGACAAAGCACATTGAAATCCACATGCACTTCATCAGTTGATTCAGGATGGTTCTCTCATCTTGGAGTACATTCCTACGAGGAATAGGTTGCGACATCTTCACTAAACCTTTGGCATCTCCGCGCTATCTTCAGTTGCGCTCCATGCTTGGGGTGAAGGAAGTTGTCCTTGGGGGGTCTCAGTGAGGCCTTCCTTCCTTCATGTTTTCTTTTAGCATGTTTCTTTATCTCTTTTTGGAGAGGAGTTTTTTCCCACTGGGTTTTCTCCTTTACTCCGCTTTATAGAGATTTTGTTGTATTCGGGTACCTGATCAGGCCATGTTGCCGGGACCCTCTGTTGCATTGTAGTTCCTTTGCTTTCTTCTGCATTGTTTGTAGCTACATTGTAGCTCATCTTAAGGGGGGTGTTAGAGTAAAGTAATTAATTAACTTTACTCTCCTCTTAAGATTTCACTTTATGCACACATATTAGTCATTTAATAATTAATATTAAATTATTAAATGCACTCACCTTAGGGTTAGGTTTTCCTTTTTGGTGTTGATCTCCTTTATAAGGATTGATCTCTTGTATTGTATTCACTTCTTGATTTCTTTTTTCAGTCTGATAATACATTCTTGCATATTGTCAGAGCAAAACCCTTGTTTTGTTTCCTACAGATTTCTTCCTTGTGACAGGTTTTTGCATGTAGGTTTCTTGGGCTTAATAGATTTGTTTTTCATCAAATCTTACATTTATTAGATGAATTATCATCAAAACATTATTTAAGGTCTTCACGTAATTACTTTGGATTATTTGAAGCTAACAAGCAACTAGCCAAGCAGCTCAATCAAAGAGCAAACAACCTGGCTAGAAGCTTCATAAGAAAATTTTAGACAAACCCCTCCAATTTGTTACCAATTAACCTATATTTGTATGAGCATATGTTCTCAAGAAATATTACAAAGAAAAGTGATATGCCTAGAATGGTGTCCCAATGATAAGATTACAATTGCACCCTTGCAATAGAGTGTAAAAACTCTCTTTCTTTCAAGATTGAAGAACATCTTTATGTTGAAAAATAACTTAGAAGATTGTTCAAAAAGTGATTGCAACATAAAATTTATTATCTATTAGATCAAAAGTTTTCATGAAAACCAGTATTTTTTAAAATGACTAAAAGCAATTGTAGTGGAATCAATTTGCATTCCATTTCTATCTCCTCTATACCCCATTTTACCAAATACCTTGATACCAAAACTTATGAAATTTCATTCAAAACCATTACCTATAATATTAGAATCATGAGAATTAGAAGATGCTTAAGACAAAGTTGTATCAATGTCCATGCCAAGCAAATGTTGGTGAGTAAATAATTCAAGTGATGGTAATGGTGTTTTGTCATCTCTCTAAATCCATGAGGACCATGTCTTCAAGTTTGTATTGCATGGCTCGAAGGAGTTGCTCCAAATGAGAAATTTTTCCGAGTAGTAGTTTCACAAAGAATTCATTTGACTTTTGCAAGGAACAATGTTCCTACACATATTTTATTTCTCTTTGAGAAATGACTGTACATCATGAATAGAAGTCATGCGGGATGCTAAGAAATTCATTGCAGCTTAATCTACTAGCAAGAATAGATGCTACTCTAAGACTTGACCAAGAACACAACAAAATCTACAAAAGAACTACTATAAGATGCAAGACTGGCCATACATTTATAAATGAAAATCATTGTCTAAAGCTCTAGATAAGATTATATCTGGAATTTGAAATAACTAATATGTACATGTCAGAAAATGGGTACTTCTAAAAATAGAAGGTAGGATATGAGAGGGCCCTAATGAATAAATTAACATGAAAGAGCCATCCCCATTTTTACAAGGCAAGGGATCATGACCAGAAGGCATTACTACTAAACACAAAACACTACAGCATGAGGCAGGAAAAGAGCCAACAAAGTCAGTGATGAAGTTCATCAGTTAGATGAATGAAGATTATTGTATTCCAAAAGTATTCTCTTGCCTATACTAGATATGTTACATTGTACAATCTTTTACTCTTAGAGCATTTCTATCTAATATGTCAGTATGATGATAGAGAAAGTTTAGTTTGAAATTGAATGTTAACACAGAGCATTCCCTTGACCATCACAAATAGCATATCATTCCCTTTTCCATTTTTCTTAGGACCTACAGGAACCGGAGGCGCAAAAGTTACACATCTTTGGTGACCCTATAAATTTGACTGCTTTATCATCAAGTTACTTCATTTGATAAATGGAAAGCATGATTAACATTAATTTGCCAGAAATATCATGTAGTTTTCTGTCACATTTATAAATGTTTGAGATATTCTGGCTTACGACCAAAATAGTCTACTTTATTTTTAAGAAGATTCTGATTTAGCTTTTGGTCAATTGCACCCATCATTACAGTATCCTAAAGAAACAAAAATGTCATCAAAAGAAGATTGTCAATCATTCTGAAATTGAAAAATATCCAGTCAATTCTTTTTTTTGAGTCATTGTTTTCAATTCAATCCTATCTTAATAGCACGATAGAATTCACACATAGTAAATGATTAGTACAATTTAAATGATTCTGATATTATGTTGAAAATCAGGATCTTAGATTAAAAAACACTACATATAAAAAAAATATAAAGTTGTAGAATATACAGAAATAGTTTACACTGTGTGTAACAGTATTTATGTTGGAAAAATTCTTACAAATAAAAAAAACACTATAAAGCATTCATTATTGAGAATACTTACAATAGCATTTGTTGAAAAATATACATCAAGAACATGATTTTCATGATATCTTCTTTTTCCCCTTCTTCCATAATAGTCTCATATGTGTTTACAATATATTCATAAATATATGTCTTAGGCTCTCCAAGTATTTCTACATATACAATAATGTATATATAATGCACGGGCAATATGAAATATGATTATCTATATTTAAAACAATCAAAAGGGTTAGTAGGTCACAACCTTTTAATTATTTAATTAATAAATTTTTTATTTATAAAGTTAAATTTTATAAATTACTTATCATTTATTACTATAAAAATAAATCTTATAAGCTAGAGTCTTATAAATTTTATTAGGAATATTTATATTAAATGCAATCTTCTAATCAACATTATACTCTAATCAAAATAACAAATGAAAAATTATAATTTCCTTGTTTTCATGTTGTTAAAAAAATGGTTTTAACCAAGTACTTGAGCACATAGAGGCTCTTTGTTGGTCAAGTAAGCAAACCCAAAGACCCAAAAACTAAACAAACACAATTTCAATCATCCCTACCTAAATGAGTCTACACATACCAAGGGAAAACAAGGCATGCAAAGGAAACAACCATAAAAAGTAACATTTCAACCCTCAATTACAACATGCATTTGTAGCAACAAAAAATTGGATCTTATCTAATTACATGTTATTTCCATGAGACACATGTATTTGACCATATTTATACCATAGCTAAACATGAAAATGACACAAAATGTCATACACATTCAACACCAACATTAAGGCATTTTTCCCCTCTAGTGGTAATTTGCCAAACAAAAAAAACATTGAGGCATGCTTTCCCCTTAATTCACTCTTCCAAAATCATGCTCGAGTGTCAAGTGAAATGTTGATTCATTCCAGGCTTGGCATTGTCTAAGTGGGACTTCGGGGATCCCAACTCTTTCATTCATTTTTTGTTGTTCTTGGCAACTTGGATGTACTTATACTGCTATCTTTTGGTTGCGTTGTTTCTCTATTGTTGTTGGCCAACTTGGGTGTGTTTTTCCTTGTCTTTTGGTAGTCTTTGTAAAGGGTCAACACCCTTGTTTCCCACTTATTTAATCAAAAACATGTATGCCAAAAAAAAAGATAGAGACCTCATTAAATATTTGGGTGGACTACAATCCAAACTTTAATACAAGTCATTTATCATATTTACAAGTTTACACATAAGAACTTGAATGTTTTGAATTATACATTTTCAAAAATGTACAAATGGTAATTTTCTCACCTTCTAAGTTATGAAATCCTTGATGCTCTCCAAGAATATTCTAAAACATTTGTGTGCTCCAATAGTGGTTCAACACCACTAACCCATTGTGAAACTTTTAGGCACACTCCTCTAAACTAGAAGACTGTTGATTAAGTAATCATTCAACATTTACACCACACACACAAGTATGACACATGACCAATACAACATCCATAAACACATTGTATAAGAATATTTGCATAAGAGATTAAAACAAACACATCAATCAAGCATACACAAAGGGTTTAAAAGCACTCATTAGGCCTCTAGTCAAAATATTCAATATAAACATGGCATGAAAAATGAAGATCAATTACAATGCACCTATGGGCATATGATTTTCCAGCCCTTTTTCATGAAGGAATTTTATTGCTCCAAAATAATATTCAAAAATAAATTTGGAATTCAAATTTTCATTCTTCAACAACATGCATAACATTGCGAACTTCCAAAATTTACATGGTGAAAGCTCAGAGCCCACCCAAATTTTAAATTTCAAATTTTTAAAATCTAAGATTACCCTTCTAAAGCTAAAAGTCTCAAACACACTTTTTGAATCACAATAATTTTTCAAATATTTCACCTAGTTTTGACATAAAATAGAAAAATTCTAAAATAAAACAAATGTGATAAACTTATACAATCTTTTCTAAGAAGTGAATTGTCATATGCATCCACTTACAATGTGGACATGTCTAAGACATGAAAAAAAATCAATTAAAATTATGAAACCAGAAGAAGGATACCATTATTCCAAATTCACACCAATTAAGTTTATGTGTTTGCTTTTGTCCACATGTAGGAATCAACAAACAACAATCTCTTCCATCCCTAACATCCATCCATGCACCCAAGAAAATCTCCAACCTTCCAAGCAATTTTCTTAATTAACACATACAACTAACAAGAAGAATGAGAAGAGAAAACTAAAAGCAAAGGAAAAATAGAATATAATCCCCAACCTTCCAAGCAATTTTTTTAATTCACGCATACAAAAAACAAGAAGAATAAGAAGAGAAAAAATGCAAGTGAAGACAAAAATAGAATAGCATCCCTTCTAGAATGAGATCTCTTTTTCATATATGCCAAATTCACTTTATTAGAAAGTCCTCTATTTCCATTTCACATTGCAAACTACTTAAACAAAATATTTTAAGTAAATGGCTTGTGTTTCTTTTTCACTTTATTTCTTTTCAAATTGGACCCTTTATAATTTCCAAAGTAAAATTTATAAAATATTTCCTTTTAATAAAAGGAATAAGGTCATCAAATAAACATCATTAATTTCTTAATGTATTTTCCTAATAATAAACAATTAGTTTGATTGAATATTTTCAATAAAGACAAACATAGTAAAACACATCAAATATATTTATACAAAGATAAATCAATAAGTAATTTACATTTTACAAGAACACAAAAAAACATGGAAAATACTTAATTGCAAATAATTACAAGAGTTGGACCATCTAAAAAAAATGGAAACAAATGTTATTATTTCAACAATGACCTAGGAATCTATAATCAAATGGTTCAATTTAGGCTCATATGAACACAAAAGATACATCCTATAGCTCAAATTCAAGCAAGATGGACATAAAACACTAACACTTTTACCTAAGGCTATTGCCTCCAATTTATCGCCATAGGGAAAACCTATGACTAACACTCAATGGAAACATCAAGCAAATCTATGTAAAATAAGATAGTTGAAGCACAATATATAGCAATCAACAAGATAATATTTACTAACATAATATGATAATCTATATTTAATCGAAAATCATCTAGAGTACTAGCATGATTCATTTATATAGATGCATGGTAAAATAATCACAAAGTTGAACCCAATTAACATATATATAATCACAAAGGAAGAATGCTAATGAATATCACTTAACTATTCATGCTCTTGAGTCTATGTTGGATGAATCCTCTCAGGAAGAGAATGAGTCTTTTGCTTTTGATGTAGCTCTAACGTGTCCCTCAGACCCTATTGAGGAATCTCTTACCTTGACCTCATAGCTCGATCTACCCTTTGCTTCAGACCAACCCCGGACTACTCATGTGGTGGATGGCCTCCCTTCACCTTGTCTTTCTATGTTTCTCTCTTTGTGTGTTGATGAGCTCTTTGTGGGGGAATCCCCCCTTGCTTCCCCTCATTCTAAGAATTTGGATGCCAATGTATCATGAACTGCTATAAGGAGGAAGAAAGGCCTTCCTATATCACTTCCTCACACTCATGTTCAAGTGTTGGGCAAGAGGCCAACCTGTTCTAAGCTTGGTATTATCTAAGAGGGACCTTGGGGATCCTAACTCTTTCATTCTCTTGTTCTTATCAGCTTGGCTATTTTTGTTCCTCTCTCTTGGTTGTCTTGTTTCTTTGTTGTATATGGCCAACTTGGTCTTTGTTGTATATGGCCAACTTGGGTCTATTTTTCCTTCATATGGAAACTTTATAAAGGGTTGGCACCTTAGTTTCTTGCTTTATTCTTTTTTATGGTCTTTTTATACAAGGGTTTGGGCCCTTTCAAAATATTTGCTTACCTTAATCAAAAATATGTATATAATCACAAATCATAATGAAAGCAACAAATTGAAACACTATAGAGTCCAAAATACATTATCCATACACCTCGATGGTAATCTACAAAAATATCATCAATAAGTATGATAGTTGTAACAATAACAAAGTGAATGATTACATAACAATCCATATAAACTGATCCAAAATACATTATCCATACACAATGGTAATCTGGATGTAAACATTATCAATAAATAAAACAATAGTAACAAGTACAAAATGAGGTTGAGTTATATACAAATATACATACATGAACCTAAAATGTGTTATCCATACACCTCGATGGTAATCCACAAGAGCATTGCTAAGTACAACAATAATATCAAAAATCAAATCAACATACATGAATCCAAAATGCATTATCCATACGCCTCAATGATGATCCATAAGAAAATCCTATGTAAGTATGATAATAATATCAATACAAAATGAGTCCAAATATATACAAATCCACATACAAGAGTCCAAAATACATTATTCATACACACCAATGGTATTCCACAAGAATATTCTCAAAAAATACAATTATAGTATTAACATAAAATGAGTCAAAATATTATACCAATCAACATACATGAATCCAAAATACATTATACATAAACCTCAACAATAATTCACAAAAACATTGGTAAATACAAAATATAAAATGAGTCTAAATATATACAAATCCACATACATGAATCCAAAATACATTATTTATATATCTTGATTCTAATCCATGAAAACAGTATTGATAAATACGAAAATAATATCAATAGAAAATGAGCCTTATATATATAAATCTGCATACATGAATTCAAAATACATTATGCATATGCCTCATGATAATAGTACAAGATGCAAAAAGAGCTCCAATACATATGAATCCAAAATACATTATGCATACGCCTCATGATAATAGTACAAGATACAAAAAGAGCTCCAATACATGAACAATTAACGACGAAATGAGGCACATACACGGAAGGCAGGTAATCCATATCATCATCCATACATAAGAATGGTTACTACATAAAAAGATAAGAATATGAGTGGCCCTTGTCTTAAACAAGTGAATATAGACATTCTAACCCTTCGGCGCACTAAGTCAATTCAATTTTAACGGCCATGAACTAGATGGATGTGACCTCTTTAATGCCACACTTTTAGGTCTTTCCTATTATATTCCATCGTTAAAGTAACGCAGAACAAAATCATCTCTCAATGGCTTTTACAATTCTCTCACCTCTACTTCCATTAAAACAAAAGGTGAAGATTGTCATTTCCTAAGCAGAAAGAAGATTTGACATTGAAAGAAATAAAATGAGTCCAACTAGTTTATTGGGAACATGATGACCTGTCATTACCCTTTGAGATCTGTTTTACAGTGCTTCACAAGAAGTTACTGGAGCTTATGAGACACAATAATTGTGTGTGGATGTTAACACTATTCAATAATTTGTGAATAGGAACAACCCCTAACGATTTGGAGTTCGGCAAATAGATCCTTGGACATTGCCTCTTGAAACTGCAAATCAACAACACAGGACCATATTGGAAATATAGGCAACAGGCAAATATAAAGTTCTACTATGGCTACAAAGCAAGGTATTTTTTTTATATAACAGAAGAGGTAAGAGGTCTACTATCTCAATTTGGCTGGAAAAAATAAAAAGAGAACCCAGAGAACCTAATAGAACCTCTCCCAAACAAAATCGATGGCTTAAATTGCTTCAAATCTGGGATGGTCAAGATTGAATTGTGATCTCTGCTCGGCATCAAGCCTTCCGGAAAAGAAAAAGAGCTATGAATTTATGGAGCTTGATCAAAGCAAAGTGTGCCATTCTTGGGATCTTTATGAAAGATCAATAGGGGGAAAAGATCTGGAAATCAAGACTTAGAGGGATCTGCTTTCTTTGGAGGCAAATGCAAAATATCTATAATATCCTCAGCCATAATGCTCTCCAATTCAGCTTAGAAAGCTTGATTATTTTAAGATAGAATTAAAAAGACAATTTTTGACCAAAAGTAGTAATGCTCAGCTCTCTTGATGTTTTGGGGGAAGCATATCACAAAACATAAGATATATGTTTAATACTTTTGTCCCTACGGAATTATGACAGATGTGTGTTAATATTTTGTCCTTGGGGAAGTAATAATAGATGTGTGTATATGTGTATATATAAGTGCGTACATCTTTGCTGATCCATTGCCACAAAAATATTTGCCAGTATCCAGAACCCTAAGTTCACCCTGTTTTCACTGTTTTCACTAACATTTTGGTCTGCCACAGATGTGTGTGTGTATGAGCATATATGAGTGCATACGTCTTTGCAGATCCATTGCCCCAAAAATATTTGCCAGCATCCAGAACCTTTAGTTTACCCTGTTTTCACTAACATTTTGGTTTGCCACAGATGCGTGTGTGTGTGTGTGTATATGAGTGCGTACATTTATACTGATCCCTTGCCCCAAAAACATTGGCCAGAATCCAGCACCTTTAGCTTACCTTGTTTTCACTAACATTTTGGTCTGCCACAGATGTGTGTGTGTGTGAGCATATATGAGTGCAAATCCAGAACCTTTAGTTTACCCTGTTTTCACTAACATTTTGGTTTGCCACAGATGCGTGTGTGTGTGTGTATATGAGTGCGTACATCAATACTGATCCCTTGCCCCAAAAATATTGGCCAGAATCCAGCACCTTTAGCTTACCTTGTTTTCACTAACCCTTTGGTCTGCCACAGGTGTGTGTGTGTGTATGTATATATATGAGTGCATATATCTTTGCTGATCCCTTGCCCCAAAAATATTTGTCAGCATCCAGTACCTTTAGTTTACCCTGTTTTCACTAATACTTTGGTCTGCCACAGATGTGTGTGTACACTACTGATTCTGCAGAAAATCTTTGACATACAATCAATTCCAGTTTACAATCTCAAATATGACAATACCCATGACAAGCTTTATGCCTTGCAAACTTGGAACTAAATAGATTGGAAAATTCAAAATACATTTTTGAGGTTTATCGACTTGTTTGATTGGGTTCAATCTTCCTACCCAGCTAGTACAAATTGTTAGAAGAGCTCATGTAGCACACGCCTATCTTCATGAGACATTATGCCTCTTATAGCTCTGAGTAATTCAAGCATGATGTCATACATCAATCAAGAAACAAGTTCAATAGCACTGCCAAGTGGCCATGCAGCTTCAACTCGAGAATTCTTGTACTTCACTTGTTTCACCAGAGTAATTTCATTTGTAGGACTAAGATCTGCAAATGAAAACAGAAGACAAATAAATAAGTTCAAATGAGAGTTCCAAGCATTGAATTACTACATAAGCCTATCAATTGAGAACAAAAACAGGTTAAAATCTTACCAAATCCGTCAGTGAGCATACTATACTGATATGCTAGGTCCATACAAAGATAGGGCAATTGGTCTTGCTTTACATTGGGGAACTTTTTCCCTGCGTTTTCATAACTACTACTGCAAGCCTTTTTGGCTGCTTTCTTAAAATCTTCAGGCTTTACCTTTGCCACTGCTGCATTTGAATCAACAAAACCAGCCTGAAAATACAAACATACAAGGTACTCTAATAAATAGCTGCCTTAGGCATTCTAGATTTAGTGTAATTGAACTCTACAGCATCTTGGGTGAGATAATAGCTTGTTAATATATTGAAAGAGAAACGATTTAAATGATAATATTACCTCTGCAGCCCTATCAAAGAAAAAGGATGCTACAAACATCTTCTTCTGTCCATCCCCACCACCACCATTCCATACGCCTCCAAAGGTACATTTCATGTGTGTGCATGTTTGATCATGTTTTAGCGCTTCAACAATAACCTTGTGGCACTCTTTGAAATCAGGTGTAGGGGTTGCTGATGCCTTGTATGTGGATCCACCATAAGTATAGGAACCTGTAAAATACATCTATTCGACCATTATGCATGCCAATTTTACAAAGCTATATATGATAATGATTCTTAATTTGCAACAAAAATAGTTTCATGGATGACTCATTGCATTAGAATTTAGATTTAGAAGAAATAAACTTTATCAGATGGAATACTCACAAAAATATTCGTGCAGTTTATAAAGAGTATTATCAACTAGAATAGGTATCTTGCTGAAACTTTGCTAAGTTTAATAATCAAGTGCCTGAAAAATTATCACCTAAAGAAAGCTTATTTGATAAACATATGGGGGTCATATGCACTAAGAAATAAAAAACTTCATTTGTGGGCTACATTTTAAGAGTACAAATAAAATAGTATTGCTGCAGTCTTTGTTAAACCCATTTTCCACCTATTTCATTAGTCCTTACGTATTGTTCATAACTTCAATCCCCTGTTTATTATGTCTACATCTGTAACAAGTAACTTCAAACAGTAAGTAGTTTTTCAACTTTTTCCCTACATATGAATTTCTCCATTTGGAACCATGATTTCCATCTCTCCAATTCTACACTATCGTGACTTTGGTAATGAAAACCTTTACATAGTCCAACATGCAATGTTCCATAATTCTAGAGTCTGTATCAATGCATCTCTCTTTACCCAACACCTTTTAACCAATTTAGTAATACACTGTTTGATTTCATGATTGTACACACTACACTGTTCGATTTCATGATTGTTCCCTGGATGCTAAATTACTTCTTCAGTTGCATTTGGCATGAATAAAACCACCACTCATCTCTACAGCCCCATGGGCATTTCTGGAATTCATTTGTTTCTTTCCAATGCCCAACTACAATTAATAAACAAAACTTATTTAATCACAGTTCTGGCAACAAAGATCTGCAAACTCTAAATGAATGACCCTGCAAATTCCATATGCCTTACATACTATCAAAATGATATATAAATTTGGATCTTGGATCTTGGAAAAACTATTATTGTGGCTTTTGACTTTAAGACTACTAAAGGGACCCCTTCAAGGATTCACTTTCCTTATGAGGACACCAGGTAGAAATCATTACTTGATATATATGTGGGAGTATTGTTTACTAGATCTGAATTAAACCCAAAGCATATATTTCAACCTAGAGTGTGCAAAGAAAATGCCATCCTGGTCTTTCTCTGCAGATTGTTTTCAGCTTTATCTCCAGCATGTTCAATCAAAGATTAAGGTCTTGGACCCTCTCATAAAAACTATAGCTCTCTATGGATCAGAAATTTGCTATGCTCCATGGGGACACATCCCCTGGCTTTTTTCCCTTGTACCCGTACCGGGTACAGTACGGGGACGCGGAGACGGCAAAGAAACATCCCCTACCTGTCCTTTTTTTCCACCAAAATTAGTAAATGTTTCCGAAACGTTTTGTCAAGTTTCAGGGGACTTAGGGGACGGCTAGCTGTACCCAGCAAGGCCAGGACATCCCTCAACCAAACCGGGTATGGCTAGCCGTCCCCTACGTCCCAGCATTATTTTGGATGCACTTTTTTAAAGAAAAAAAGGCATGGCCAGGACATCCCTCAACCAAACCGGGTATGGCTAGCCGTCCCCTACGTCCCAGCATTATTTTGGATGCACTTTTTTAAAGAAAAAAAGGCATGGGCAGGCTCACAAGGAACCCCCAATGCCCTTTAACTAAACCTAAACCTATTATATGCCACAAATTGGAAAAAAGAAACTCATTTCTACATTTTCATTTTGAGGTGAAGGAGAGCAAGAGAAGATCAACAAGCTAAAGGAGAGAACAGCAAGTTGAAGAGGAGCTTAGGGCATCATTTCCACCATACTAGAGGTATGTTTTTCATCTTTCTTTTGTATTTGCAATTTTTTTTTTTTAAATTCAAGTTTTTCAACACAGGAAGGGCATTGTGGGTTATTTTTGTTATTTGAACTTGCAGCTCTTTGAAATCAGATTTTTTTATAAAAACAATCATGAGCAGCAGTGGTAGTGATAGTGAGGATGTTCAAGTTCAAATACAAGAAAGAAGTAGACATAGAAGTATGGCAAATATTAGAGGGTGTTCAGAGAGTGGGAGTGGAACAGGGTCAGCACGTTCAAACCCATTTGATTGCCCATCCCAACTCCTCAAAACCTATGCAAAAGGCCCATTTAACCCCAAAAAGCCTCTATAACAATTTGCAACAAGAGTTAATAAAGATAAGAAAAAAAGATAAGGGGCTACTAGAGTATGGGAGTGTCATTTGTGTGGCAAACAATATAGGGACAGCTATACAAGAGTTTATTGCCATCTTTTGTGGATAGGTGGTCAAGGGGTAAAGGTTGTAGAAAAATAATTCAAGCTGAAAAAATTGAGGCAACTAGATTGCATATGGAGGGGGAGGCATTAGGTAAAGGGGTTCCAATGGAGAGTTTACAACCTAGTGTGGCAATGCCTACAAGATCAGTGAATGTTGCTTCTCATGTGGGAGAGGGTTCTACTTGGGGAAAGAAGAGAAGTATGAATGTTGCAGATATGTTTAATGTTATAGTACGAGATGGGGCTGATTCTTCTATTGCTAAGTTTTTTTATGCTAATGCCATACCATTTCATATCTCACATTTGTCATATTTTAAACAAATGTGCAAAGATATTATAGCCGCTGGTCCCTCATATATTACACCTAGAGAAACTAAGCTACGCACCACCTTGCTTGATAGAGAGTACTCCAAGGTGAGTATTTTGATGGAGAATATGAGACTAACATGGATGAGAGATGGCTGCTCCATAATCATGGATGGGTGGACCGATATCAAACATCGGCCACTCATCAATATTATTTTCACTAGTTCAGTTGGCTCTTATTTTCTTAGAACTATAGATTGTCCAGGGAAAAGGAAGGATGCAACCTTCCAATTTCACATTTTGAGAGATGCCATTGAGGAGGTTGGAGCCTCTAGTGTTGTGCAAGTAGTGACTGATTCAGCCCATGTGTGTAAATTAGCTGGATTGATGGTGCAGAGAGCTTATAAGCACATTTTTTGGACCCTTTGTGTGCATGCATTGAACAATACCTTGAAGGACATTGGGAAGATAGATTGGGTGAAGGCAGTGGTGTCAAAGGTTGGAGATGTGCAACTGTTCATTTGCAACCATCACATTTCACATGTTTTATTTAGGACATTTTCGAGGAAGGAATTCCTCAAGCCCGTGGAGACTAGATATGCCAACTAATTCATTTTATTAGAGAGGATGATTGAGGTCCAAGAGGACCTACAATTAATGGTGGTCAATACAGAGTGGGGTAGATGGCATGAGTGAAGCACACCGGAGGGAAGAAGTGTGAAACAAAAAATCCTTGATGATGACTAGTGGTCCACAATGAGGTAAGAAAACTGGCATTGCTGATTTTATTATTTAATTCTTAATCTTAAAATGTTAATTTAATTCTAAGTTTCTAACTTGTGAAACATGTCCATTCTTTTTGATGATTTTAATTTTTGTAACTTGTTTGCACTTGCAGATAAGTTTGCTCCATCCAGCCTATTGTGTGAGTGATTAGATATGTTGATATTGACTCTCCTAGCCTTGGAGAGATTTATGAGACCTTTGATAACATGCTTGGACAAATCAAGCAAGCAATTCATAGCAAGGACCTTACTTTTGCATTTTATGAAGAGCATCTTAGGCCCATTGTGATGTGATGGTGGGACATTATGAACACCTCGCTTCATATGGCAGTCTATGCTCTCAATCCCAAATGGTATGCACCGAGATCTAGGAGAGTGCCACTATCTCATGATGAAGAGGTGAAAGAAGGCTTCATGAGGGCCCTTACAAAAATGTATTCTTTAGAGGAATCTACTCTACTTTGCACAAGTGACTTGCATTTGCCAATCTTCATGGTCCAACCATCAACAAACCAAAGGCGAGGATGGATAGAGCTACACTGGCTCAAACTAACCCTATTGGATGGTGGACGTGGCATGGGAAGGATGCACCGTAGTTGAGAGTACTTGCCATTCATCTTCTTTCACAAGTTGCTAGTTCCTCTACTAAAGAGAGGAATTGGCCTACATATAACTTCATCCAATTAGTCAAGTGGAACAACCTTACCTCTAGACGATCGGAGCAGTCGGTGGCTGTACACAGTGCTTTGCAACTATAGGATCGCCAGTCTACTAAGTATCGTCAGACTCCAACCTTACGTTGGGACGTTAATCCCGAAGATGCTATGCAAATTGAGGAGAAGGATGCACAGGAGGGATTGGTTGGGCTTCCATTGGTTGAGGCAGCCCCTTTTATTGGCATTGACACTTACAATGACTTAGACTCGAGCTCCGATGGCAATGTTGATTTAGACCTACCATCTGCTGATTAGGGAAAGCCATATATTTTCTTAACTTTATCTCCATACTTTCGAGCTTGACTTCTGGCAACCAATTTCTACATAATGCATAGAACTCAACTCTTGGGAAATCATAACCGACATTAGGAAAATGAGGAAAATGAATTAAATATTGTTCCATACATTCTCCCATGGGATAATATAGATTTTTGGAAATCAATTCTAGAAATTCTTCCATATCAAGATTAAACTATATACCAACAAGATCGATATATTCCTCCGAGGCATATTGGTTGAAAGTAATGCTATTGATAAATCCATACTTAATACATTTCAGCAGGTTCATTTTATTTCGTTTTGACCACATCATGCCAACCAACTATGTAATATGGATATCAATGGATAATGGATTTCTGATATAGCATATAATTGGTGCCTCTTCCAAACCAAATTGTTGGGGAAATTCTAATCCCGCATCAAGTTCTAGAATCCTCTTTCATGGTTTTCTTCAATCAATATTCTCAAATCTAAGCCATTTATTCAAGAAATAAGATTCTAACAATAATTCAATTATCTGAATTGGGAGGAAAGGGAGAGAAATATTAGAATCTTGCAAATTATACGTATAAGTGGCCATCTAATCGAACCCAATATGGACCATTATAAATGGTTGCTGCAAATTCTCTAGTCAATGCATCTGCTAATGGATTGTTTTCCCCTTTAATCCATTCTATCTCAAAGTCATAACCCAAAAAATCAAAGTACCATCTTGCAATTCTACCTTGGGCAATGTCTTTGTTAGGCTTCTCTTTGAGCAAACTCCCCATAGTCTGGCTATCAATTCTAACTATAAATTTAACTAGCTTAAGAAATATCATAAATTTTTCAATTCCTTTTTTAACAGCCAGTATTTCTTTCTCAAATATGTTGTATCTACTTTTTCCCTATGTGAATGTTCCTAAACAATAACCACATATGTTTCTTTTCCCATTCTCTTCTTCCTATATCAACACAGCAGACCGGGTTGTATCAGAAGCATCAGTACACAAATATAATGGTAGTCCTGGGACTAGTATTTGCAATGAAGGCAAATTCTGGCATTTGCATTTTATGCATTGAACAGCTTTTGTTGCCTTTAAAGACAATCCTTCCTTATTTTCCTTCAGGTGCTCCTGGATTGCTTTCCTATCTTCTGCAAGACCTTTGTAGAAGGGTGAGACATAATTTAAGCAACTTAAAAACCACTATATTTGTTTCTTATCTTGTAAAATGTCAGGAAATTCTTGGATCCTTTGTAGAATATGAGGTTGCAATTTAATATTTCCTATGTTCCACCAAGTTTCTGGTTGCAATTTAATTGTAGAATATGAGGTTGCAATTTAATATTTCCTATGTACACTTAATTTAGGACCGTGATGCAGGAAAAGGTCACTTTCCCTGGTCCATGATCTCCTTACAAGGCAACAGATGACCTGCTCATTAGATAGTTTATGTATTCAGTATTTTCCTCCTTTAGATGCTAGGAGTGCCCCACCTTTAGCTCCCTTTAGAAAGCAGTACTTTGATTTCATTGAGGATTAATCACTCTCCCCTTTCAGTCTAATCATTATTAAATGGATATTCTTCTAGAGGTGCTTTTAAAACTTCCTCTTCATATGGGAGCCCTGTAGCATATTACTCTTACATTATATTTTAGTGTCACTGATCTACTTTAGTCATATGAAGACATTAATAACAAAGACATATCAATTTGACTGAACTTTTCAGTGATACCATACAAGATTTATAAAATTGCCTCGAACCAAAGGATTCTAACAGTGACTGGTATCTGAATGCATATTGTGAGATCCTCAAAAGATAGTAACATTTATGTCAAGAGAAGATCAAAATAAATCATGACTAGTAGTACAAAAATAAACAATTTCACATTTACCATAAACAAAGTAGCAATACAAAAACAATTTTTTATCAAAATATTGACTTAAAAACAAGTACTTTAGGAAGTATTCTATGCTTACCTTGAAAACCCTTTAAAATGCAAGGGGAATTGCCATCCCCTGTGACTTTCAGAATTTCAGCACGAGCTGCCAACAGACCATAATGTAAATAGCTGCAATTGAAAAACATAGCACCACAATCTGCAATTTATTTCTGATCTTGCCATTAAATAAAGGAGATCTAAATCATAGAAATGCAATGCACTTGCTTTCTTGCATCCATAAAAGCCCATTTTTAAAATATACAGATAATAATTCTAAAAAGACAACAAAAAGTTATTTCATGCAACTGTGAAAAACAATCAGTGTTATCATGAATAAACCAACAAATGAGATTTGTGAAGAATTACCAAAGCATCCAAAAAAATACAAAAAAGATGGTTCTATAATCTATTATGTTGATTGTTTCTCACCATTTCTCCTACTCAAATATGATTCAGAAATTTTAGAAAGAGTTGAGAATACCTATGGACATAAAGATGGTATCTTTTACCCTTGAGGGTCAATTCCTTTATATATGAATCTTCTCCTTTAGTGGGCTTTGGTGCATTTTTGGCATTGTCATCTGAGATTGCATATGCCATCTGAACAGAACCACCTCCAAGATCAACAATTCCAACTGTATCTGAATAGTCTTTACCTATGTTTCCTAGGAGGTAGTTTATAGTAACCTACACCATAAACAACATCAAATAACTCAGTAGCTCAAATTTTACTGACCATCTAAATAACAAAAACTAAGAATATATGAACCAATATAAATTTCCCCATTATCACATCTTCTTTGATAACCTGTACCAGTACTAAATGCTTCAGCATCTAAAAACAAATGATCGTTATGCAATGCAGGAAAAAGCATCCAGAATGTTCTTTCAGAAATTTTATTACTCCAACACAACAAGACATTTCAATATTACCCTATAAAATATAACGCAGTCGTGAGTAGATGTTTAAAAATACACTGAAGAAGAAATGATATTTGTAATGAAGGGTCTAAGATCATTAATGACTAAAAATAAGAAAAAGAATACAGGGGCTACACGTTATCACAACCACGTAGTATGAAGATGACAGCAAATTTGTTGAAAATTCTATCAAAAACAATTTTTTTGCATAGTGGCAAAACTTATATAGTAATAACAGCATAAGGATATATCAAGGAATGCTCATATTGTGGCTTCTCTAGTATGCTGTAGCAGATTGGTGTACCGTCTAACCACTGACAACTTTATCGTAATATGCATAAATTAAACAGTTCTTTTTCCCTAATACTACTGCAGATAATATTTAATCTGTACAAACTTGGATTCAGATTGTGCACATAAAATTATTCAATTGCAAACAAATACTAATCAAAGGACATAACAATTAAGAAAATACAATGTCAATAACATCTCAAACATGCAATCACAAAGCTTGCAGTGAACAAAATCAGAGACTATGATGCACCAGTACATAAGCCTAACAGTGTGGATCAAATCCTAATAATAAGAAACCATACACTACTCTATCAGAGGATAAACGACTGCTTTAATCATATAATATTGTGTTACGTGGCACAGGACCATTGCATTGACATATATTCTAGGAGAATGACCTCAAATGGCAGCTAGATACCTTCCTTTCTCATGCATTTCTTAGAAGCACTAAGTATAGAGTTTTTCTGCTTCACAAATATTTTGTATAATATTTCTTGAAGATGTTAAAGTAAGGAATAGCAGACGCTCTATCTAATCAACTACAAAAAGCATAGATAGAAAATTATTCCACCATAAAACCTCACTGGCATAGAAAATAGCACATCCACCAGTACTCCATGCAGACAACCCCATATAGTTGTCATAATTTTTGTAACATAAAATGTACCAGGAAAATTGACAAAAGTCAAGAAGACCTCTTTCTTCTGCAGATAACTCACATGCATACATCCCTACTCCTACATGTATATTTCATTCCACTCACAATAAATTTCCAATAAAGACAGCAGAAAGAATTGGAGGTATAGACAGAGTGGAATAATTTTGTACATCAGCGGGTCATACCTAAACATATTACTTTTTGATTGCAGGAGTTTGAAAAAATTGTGATTTCAAGGATTTATAACATGACATGACTTACATACATGATGTTTAAAAGTGCTTGAATAGTTTATGCTTAATAGGTTGAGAAGGATTTTTTGTTATATTTACATATGATTCTGTACTTTTCTATGCTTATCTCATGTGCATTTCAGGTTTCATTTATATATGTTTCTTGAAACTAAGAACAAAATGTTACAAGGAAGCCTAACAATAATGTATGATCATTTCCAAACGGAAAGATCTATCAATAAGGCAGATTAATAGGTAATATACCCATTGAAATGATCCTTCTTGAGCTCCATCCAAAACAGTAACCCACTCTGGTTTAAATTCGAATGAGCTTTTGTCGGTCAAAAAATCCTTCACCTGCAGTTAAAACAATATTTGAAAAATTATTATGTGCTTCAAATTTATCTATTGAGTGAACATGGAATATTAACAACTTGAATGGCACAAGCATAAAATCAATAAGCTCTTTGATAATTGTCCTGTTAAAATCACAAACTGACAATACATGCAGAAAGCAACTTTGCTGGCTCATGAAAAGAATCATTTTTTCCTGCATGGTGCATGTACCTCTTGTAGAATTTTATCCGCAGAGTCACCAGGCAATTGTCTTAAACCTGCTGTTGCCTGAAATATATTAATAAATGAAATTAAGCTTTCCATTGAAATATTACACCAGTGAGGATTTATCTAAATTTACAAATTACTTCACCAATTTGCATAAAAGACAATCTAGACTATAAAAATTGCTGCCTTTACCCCAACTCTAACAGGTGTGCTCTTGCGGAGTGTTTCAGGCACAACTGCCTCGGCTTCCTCTAAAAGGGATTTTAGAGAATATGCAGCCTCCTTTGGATTTGCCGCATTGGCACTCAAACCAGGCTCTTTCTGCATCAAATAAAAATGCAAGAATTCAGAAGAATGAAAACACAAACATGTCAATTGGCTAACATGATGTTAAACTTTCATTATATATTAAACAACTTTTACAAATGCCAGTTTCCTATAGCACAGGAAGAGTTGCCAAGATGCACATTGTACTGAAATTTAGGATAACAGAACACTACATTGACATAAGTATAGAAAATATCAATAGTTTTGATTTGCAACCTTAAGTTTGAATGATGCATACCAAAAGATCATACAACTCAAATGTTTAAGCCATTTTATGGCATGAACATACAATCTACATTCCAAAAATTGTTGACATAACTCACCCTGGATGCATGATAGAAACTAGAAAGAAAATAGCAAATAGCTAAGAACACAAGAGAGATATACCACAAAAACTGTTACGTTTATGATCTCAATCAGCATTGATAAAATAGATGGACCATGATGATGATGGCTTGTGCTTGTTGGATAAAGGAAAACACATGTGAACAACTAAATACTGGTAACTAACTATAATTATTGAAATTTTGCAAGAGTAGACCTCATTATTTCCTCCCTGTTTAAAGGATATTGTTGACAATTTCTATGGACAAATTAGAATCTCTTGTAGCTCCCAGGATAACCTAGCAGAAAATAAAATATGGCATAGTATATAGAGTAAATGCAGCTCACAAACAGTGATGATGTAGCCTCAAAATTAACTTTCAATGTAAAAGGAGAAGATTTGAATCAGATGGGAATGATATATCGTAGAGAGCAATATGCATTGTCAAGACCAAGAGGATTTTTATATTAAAATTCATGCTCTAGAAATTGACCTGCATGTAAGTTCTTCATCCTTGGGAGCTATGCCATGTCCCCTCTTTTCCCAATAATTAA
The DNA here is from genome assembly GCA_007258455.2 of Sequoia sempervirens. Lineage (NCBI taxonomy): Eukaryota > Viridiplantae > Streptophyta > Pinopsida > Cupressales > Cupressaceae > Sequoia > Sequoia sempervirens. The sequence continues at coordinate 60,561 of VDFB02063949.1, forward strand.
TTATTAATAAAATAAAAGTGTTTTTCCACTATATAAATAAAATATATAAATTGGGGCAACTCAAATCTTGGCGCCCAGGTTTAGGTCCTATGGATCCTAAAGGGGTGAAGGTATTTTTTCAAACTAGCTGGCTCATTTCACTACTGGATTTGCTGTTTTTTGCAATTGACATTTTCAGTTTCAAGTGCTCAATCCTTCAAGGAGGAAAAACATTGATGACAGATTCAGAGGTGAGGATGAAAACCCTCTTCCTCTCACTGGGCAGCTCCATTCAGGTGCTGCAGTTTGAACTAACTTGGTAAATTTGTGGTTTTCAGGGTGGCAGAATCAGCTGTGAGCAGTTTCAAGACCAACCTGACCAATTGCTGTTCACCATTTAGCATAATTACCAACCCCAATGGGGACCTTCCCCAGGATGGCTATATAGAGCAGGAAACATCCTCAGGGACGTTATCCTCTAGGGGGTGAAGTGGGGAGCAAGGCAGGGCAGTGTGGGGCATGGGGGGGCTCTCTGGAGTCAAAAACATTGCAAAATCACATCATATTGACCACTATTGTCTATCGACAGAAAATGTGTTCTGTTTGCTACTTCTAAAACATATTTTAAAGTAAAATAGTAAATTGTAAAATTTTATTGGAGTTACAATAAAAAGACAATCAAAGCGAATGCTAAAGCAAGTTGTAGTTTGTTTTAAAGTGCATATTGCATATGTCATTGTACGTGGTATTGTGGGGACAAATGTCGATTGTTTAAAACTCCTGCTGAAGGACTCATATTCAAAATTCTGTTGAGAGTCTTGAGACCATCTCAACCTAAATGCAGAGATCTTACGATAGAAGTGGTGTTCACCTTGAACTAGGCAATAGTTGCATTCTTGAATAGCCATGAATCATGATGACATCTCATTTCACAATCAGAATCTCACACAATTCCCATGGGATTAGGATTGATAACTTAGCAATGATTTCAATTGTTTTAATGATTAATACCAAAATGTTTTTCTCACCTTGGACATGTCTTTCATCCTTGAGGAACTGTGGCAAGATCTCAACTTGGACTCAAAATGACACATTCATTTGGATTAAAGTCAACAATATAATCAACTTCATTTTTTATTATTTAATGATTGATAAGTGTTGATGTTCATGTGCAGCGTCGGTCGTTACTTCCAGCCGATCTCCTTTACTTCATGATGATAAATTAAATAATAGCCTAGGGCTATTTAATTTATAGAGACATTGATTTGCTGAAGAGGCATGTCCATTCATTGAGGCACAATTTGCATTAAATAATATTTAATTGATGAAAGCGATTTTGTGAAGTGACACGTCATTTGTTAAATGATGTTTAATGTTTGTTATCAAGGCCGACTTTGAAGTGGCGCGGATTTATGGAGGCACGACTTTTGATGAAGGCCGACTTGTCTTGAAGAGTCATGACCATTCCACTCATTGTGTATATATGCTCAATGGGACTCCATTGTTTATCATTCAGTTTTAGTTCATTCGATATCCATTCATAGTTCGATTCTTCAAGTGCGATTCTGTATCAAGAGCAGATCGAATTCTTTGTAGAAGGCTGATATCATTATCAGCAGATTGCATCACTTAGTTTCTGTATTTGCATCAGATTGTGGCGCTTCTTGTTGGCCTTCTTATCAGCCTATTGTAAAGGAGACATTCTTGCTGTGATTCAATATATAAGTGATATATTGTTGCTGGGTTTTTCTCCCTCAAGAGGAGGGTTTTCCCAAGGTATCTGCTGTGTTATTGTGTTTAATTTTGAATTAATTTTCTGTGCTCTAATCTGATCATAAAACTAACATGGTATCAGAGCGGGTTTGAGGAAGATCTTGATCAGATTTTGTATTACAGCGATACTCTTTATTCTATCTCTCTCATCGTTGATTACTTCTATCTTTTCGTCAAGATGGTGAACGGTCTTAAGATTGAGGATAGACTTGAGGGAGCATCAAATTTCACATCATGGAGATTCAAAATAATGCTCACCTTGGAGGAAAATGAATTGGCTGAGTTTGTGGAGAGCAAAGTTCCCGAACCTACGTATGAGGAAGAGAAGGTTCAATGGAGGAAGAAAGATATTAAGGCGAAGAAGATGTTAGTTGATTTCGTGAAGGATCATATTGTTTCGATTGTCTCCAAGTTGAATACGGCAAGAGAGATGTTTAAAACCTTGGAGGAGATGTACGAAATCAACAACACAAGCCGGGCACTTGCACTGAAGCAACAACTCCATCATGTGAAGATGGTGAAAGGAGAATTTGTTATTGCTTACTTCATGAAGATTTCGGAATTGAGAGATCAGCTCTCCACAATTGGTCATGTGGTTGATGACAAGGACTTGACCATGCTTGCTCTTAATGGTTTTCCTTCATCTTGGGAGTCCTACATTCAAGGAATTAGTGCAAGATTGAAACTTCCCAAGTTTGATCGATTGAGGGCTGATTGCATTCAGGAGGAGTCTAGGTTGGTTGCAAGAGGAATTGGTCAAAGCTCCACTAATGAAGACATTCATGTTCTCGCCTCTCAATCCTCAAAGAAGAAAGGGAAAGATGGAAAGAAAGGATATTTCAAGAGGAATAGAGATAAAGGAGCCGATGGTGCTCTCGCATTCAAGAAGAAGAGGGACCTCTCCAAAGTCCAATGTTTTAGATGTGACAAGTACGATCACTTTGCTAAGGATTGTCCAACCAGGCCTAAGCAGCAGGCTACCATTGCAGATGTTGATGAAGTCTCTACGCAGAAGGATTCTTGTGAATACCTATTCTATTCGGCATTGTCAAGCAATGTACCTACCGACACCAACACTTGGTTGATTGATAGTGGTGCCTCTCGCCACATCACCGGATTTAGGGAGCATCTAACTAATTTGGTGGAGAGAGTTTCTAGTGAACAAGTCATTATTAGAGATGATGCTAGTTACTCAGTGAAAGGAATTGGGACCTCCACTCTCCACTTGGATTCTAGCATTTCCCTACAGTTGTGTGATGTTCTATATGTTCCAGGAATCAAATGAAATTGATAGGGTAGGGTTGGATGAGACACTCACTGTCCCATGCTCTGGGTCACACCTTGGCCAACCCCTTTGGTGTCACTCTCCACCTTCTTAACCTATAGGCCCTATTGTTGTTAGGCACCCCTGGTTCTCCTGGCCAACCCTACTATCATCTACATTCCCCTAACCAAGCCAATCTTGGTGCTTTCTCCTCCATTCTCTCCATAGCCCTTAATCTTCCTAAAGGCTAGCTAACCCTCCAAACCTCACTAACTTGTTGCAGGGGCGTGGGGTGCCTATTGTTGTTAGGCACCCCTGGTTCTCCTGGCCAACCCTACTATCATCTACATTCCCCTAACCAAGCCAATCTTGGTGCTTTCTCCTCCATTCTCTCCTTAGCCCTTAATCTTCCTAAAGGCTAGCTAACCCTCCAAACCTCACTAACTTGTTGCAGGGGCGTGGGGTGTTTTCTATAGCTTCAAAACCATCCCTCTATGGTTCTTGATCATTCACCAATCTTCATTTCTCCATCGTTCTCACCAAACCCTATTCTAGGGTTTAAAAAGGGCTAGTAGCCCTTGAGCCCCAATTAGGCCTCCTAACCCGAGAAAGTAGGCTTAAACTTCCAACTTTTCTAAAGAACTCCACAAACTTCCTTCTGAGACCCTAGTTCATTTTCAAACCTCTCAAGGATTTTTGAGGTTTCAGGCTTTCTCAGTCTGTACACAGGCGTAACCCTGATTTTGTGAGAATTAGGGCTTTTTAGGCCATTTCTTGACCTCACTATGAACTGTTTCTTTCTTTCAGCCACCAAATGGACTGGTGAAGACTCTGCCTTCCTGCCAAACCTTTGTAAGGTTTCCTGCTTCCACCACACACCTTGGGTTGACAGGGATTTAACACCCCTGCAACGTTAGGGCTTGGTTTGCACTGTCTTTCCTAGCCGGGCACAGTCAAGCTCGCCTAGGGGAAGACCTTTACCATGTAACCATGCTTCCTACAATCTCCTAAACCTGTCCTATATACAAGCATGGAGCTTAGCCTCATTCCCCACGGCTATACACCAGGTATAGTGGAAAACAGAGGTGTGAGACTCCATGAATAACAGCCTACTACACTAATCAGCAATAAAAAGAACAAAAACCTATTAAGAACAAAGCTATGCAACACCACCAATGACCACACAAAGCTTGTAAGATAGATACCACACGTTCCACACACTGCTCAAAGCTTGGAACTCTCCATTAACACACAATTAAGTACTAAAAACTAGAAAATTGCAAGAAATTCAATGCTCTATCATTTGAACAGTAAACTCAAAGAAATACAATGCTTTTTCCAACCCTCATTCCAGTTCGAGGACTACCTTTTAAAGGCTTCCAAGGTGGTTACCTCTCCCTTGGTCGGACATAACCACCCTATTAGGCCAAAATTGCATAATCGCAACATTTTGGCTTTATTTCCCAAATTCTAGTGATTCCTAGTGAAAACAAATTGTGCAACTCATTAAATCTACCATATGCTACTGATCAACCTTCATCCTAACATCTTCTAACATCTCTAACTCAAAATCAAATGGTCAACATGACCTTGAAGTATTAAAGTTTCAAAATTTCATACTAGGCTTCCAGATTTGCCTAGTGCTACCTGATGTTTCCTTGGTGCTCCTGCACCAGAAACCCTGTTTCCATTTCAGCCTTGGAAGACAAGGGTCACCAAGTTGCATTCTCTAAAGGAAAATTTCTTATGTGGACGGAGAATTCCAACTTCAAGACTGCTCGGGTGATTGAAGTTAGACATGAGAGCCTCTACAGGCTATGCACTCGTCCACTTCAGGCTCTAGTGCATGATTCTTCAAGTTTGTGTGAACTTTGGCATCGAAGATTGGCTCACCTTCACTTTCGAGCTCTACCTATCATGGAGAAGATGGTCATGGGCCTTCCGAAGTTCAACCAGGAGCATGAAGGTACTTGCAGAGGCTGCGCTTTGGGTAAGAATACAAAAGGTCCATTTCATAGTAGAGAAAGTAGATCCAAATGTATTCTACATCTTATTCATTATGATTTATGTGGTCCAATGTCTATTGCTTCTTCGAGTGCTTTCTTGTATTACATTCTTTTTATTGATGACTACTCTAGAAAGACTTGGATTTATTTCTTGAAATCTAAAGAATCTGAGGAGGTATTAGAAAGGTTCAAGGAATTCAAAGCTCAGGTAGAGAACCTATCCGGGAAGAAAATCAAAGCCCTAAGATCCGACAATGGAGGAAAGTACACCTCCAGCAGCCTTCAAAAATTTTGCATTGAAGCTGGGATTAAGCGGGAGTTTTGTGTCCCTTATAATCCTCAATAGAACAGAGTTGTTGAAAGGAAGAACAGATCTATCGTGGAAGCAGCCAAAGCCATGATTCATGACCAAGATCTGCAAACCTTCCTTTGGGCGGAAGCATCTAGGACAGCAGTTTATGTTCAGAATAGAAGTCCTCACCGAATCCTAGAGAACATGACTCCTGAAGAAGCTTTTACTGGGAAGAAGCCAGAAGTGAGTCATTTGAGGATCTTTGGATGTCCAGTGTATGTTCATCTACCGAAGGAAAAGAGGACAAAGTTGGAGCCTTCTGGCAAGAAGGGAATATTTGTAGGTTACAGTGAGACATCAAAAGCCTACAGAATCTACATTTCAGGTCAGAAGTTGATCGCGATTAGTAGAGATGTCACATTTGAGGAAGATGTTGCATTCAGAAGATCCAAGGGCACTCATTTGGAGATAGATAATGAAGAGTCTCCTCAAGATATGGAAGTTGACCTTGCTCCTAAGATTCAGAGGGAGGCTTCATAACCTAAAGAAGTTGATGAACCTGTTGAGCCCTTGGAACCTACTGATGGGCCTACCGATATTGTGATTGGGAGAAAAAGACCTCTTTGGGCTAGGCAAACAATGCAGGAGGCAGAAAGGTTTGCAGCACCGAGAGGAACCTTCAGAGAAAGTAAGAGACCTCATAAGTTCTCCAGTTATGTTGTTTCCATGAGTCAGATTATCGAATCCAAACCTTCCAGTGTTGAGGAAGCTTCTAGTCAACAGGTTTGGAGAGATGCTATGACAGAAGAGTATCAATCCATTCTCAAGAATGATGTTTGGGACATCGTTCCTAGACCCGAAGGCAAATCAGTGGTATCTTCTAAATGGCGCTTCAAAATCAAGCATGCGGCTGATGGGAGCATTGATAAATACAAGGCAAGATTCGTGGCTAGAGAGTTTTCACAAAAAGAGGGAGTTGGCTATGAAGAGACATTCACTCCAGTTGTTCGTTATACTTCTGTCAGGACCATCATTGCCATTGCTACATCTAGAGGATGGAAGATTCACCAGATGGATGTGAAGACAGCTTTCCTGAATGGTGTAATCGAGGAAGAAGTCTATATTGAGCAACCTGATGGATTTGAGGTACATGGGAAGGAGTCTCATGTTTGTAGGCTAAAGAAGGCCTTGTATGGTCTTAAGCAGGCTCCTCGTGCTTGGTACGAAAGGATAGATCGTTACTTGTTAAGCTTGGGCTTCTCCAAGAATGATGTTGATTCTAACTTGTATTTCAAGGTAATTGATGGTGAAGCATTGATTTTGGTTTTGTATGTTGATGATTTGATTCTTACTGTAGAAGAACACCTCATTATCAAATGCAAGGAGCTAGCTTCTGAATTTGAAATGAAGGATCTTGGTCTCATGCATTACTTCCTTGGCTTAGAAGTTTGGCAGAAGCCAGATGAGATGATTCTAAGTCAAGGGAAGTATACCATTGACATTTTGAAGAGGTTTGGTATGATGGATTGCAAATCCATGTCTACGCCTATGGAGACCAACTTACATAAGTTGAAGGAGGCTGCAGCCAATTCAGATCTGGTGGATCCCACGATGTACAGGCAGTTGATTGGATCATTGATGTATCTAGTCAACACTAGTCCGGATACTTGCTATGCAGTGAGTGCACTCAGTCAGTTCATGTGTGAACCAAGGTAGATACATCTTGTTGCAACAAAACATATCCTGAGATACTTGTGTGGCACAGTTGGATATGGGCTAAGATATTCTTTAGGATCGGAAGAGCACCTTTGGATGTTGCTTTAGTTTGGGGTCTGCGATGATATCCTGGTGCAACAGGAAGCAGTCATCTGTAGCATTGAGTACAACAGAGGCAAAGTATATTGCAGCTTGCGTGGCAGCTCGGGAAGCAGTGTGGCTTCGAAAGCTCCTTGCAGGATTGTTTGGGCAATCAATGGAGCCTACTATCATTCATTGTGATAACCAAAGTTGTGTGAAGCTTTCTATCAATCTTGTGTTTCATGATAGAACCAAGCATGTTGAGATCAAATACCATTATATCAGAGATATGGTATTGAGGAAAGCAATACAATTGAAGTATATCATCATTGATGAGTAGACGGCAGACATTCTCACCAAGCCTCTCTCCAGAATAAAGTTTGTGTACTTTCGAGACAAGCTTGGTATGGTGGAGAATCAAGCCCTAAATGAGGATTCTTAGTATCAATGATCCTCTTTAATGCATTTCTCTTTTGAGAGAGATTTGAGGTGCAAGCCCTTGTTAATGCATTTCTCTTTTGAGATTTGAGGTGAAAGCCCTTGTTTCCACCCTCTGGGAGAGCCATGGTGGATGTCATGTGTGTGACTCCATGACAGCATCACGTGAGAGAGTCTGTGATGATTTTCTTGTACTTGTGTTTTCACCCTCTAGGAGAGCCATCGTGAACGTCATGATGAGGTGATAACATCACGTTGAGTGATGAGCACTTGTACATACCATACATGGGTGTAGCCATGATGGTTGATATCACAATGAGGTGATATCTTATTTTTCCACATATGGGTGCAGCCATTGTGGTAGACATCACAATGAGGTGATATGTCTTGTGCAGCTGGAAGTATTCTCCCTAGCTGAGAGGGAGTGTTGATGTTCATGTGCAGCGTCGGTCATTACTTCCAGCCGATCTCCTTTACTTCATGATGATAAATTAAATAATAGCCTAGGGCTATTTAATTTATAGAGAGATCGATTTGCTGAAGAGGCATGTCCATTCATTGAGGCATGATTTGCATTAAATAATATTTAATTGATGAAAGCAATTTTGTGAAGTGACACGTCATTTGTTAAATGATGTTTAATGTTTGTTATCAAGGCAGTGGCATGATTTTATGGAGGAGGCATGACTTTTGATGAAGGTCGTCTTGTCTTGAAGAGTCATGACCATTCCACTCATTCTGTATATATGCTCAATGGGACTCCATTGTTTATCATTCAGTTTTAGTTCATTCGATATCCATTCATAGTTCGATTCTTCAAGTGCGAGTCTGTATCAAGAGCAGATTGAATTCTTTGTAGAAGGCTGATATCATTATCAGCAGATTGCATCACTTAGTTTCTGTATTTGCATCAGATTGTGGTGCTTCTTGTTGGCCTTCTTATCGGCCTATTGTAAAGGAGACATTCTTGCTGTGATTCAATATATAAGTGATATTGTTTGCTGGGTTTTTCTCCCTCAAGAGGAGGGTTTTCCCAGGGTATCTGCTGTGTTATTGTGTTTAATTTTGAATTAATTTTCTGTGCTCTAATCTGATCATAAAACTAACAATAAGAAAGTGGGTTTCAACTTGAGCAAGTCTGATGTTTGATTCTTGAAGAGTCATATCAAGATCAAATCATGCAGACAAAATGCCACTATTTCAGTGGGATTAGAGTTAATAACCTAGAAACAATTTCAATTGTTATTATTATTAATAACAGAATAACGAGTTTCACCATGAACAAGAAAACTATCTAATTTATTAAGGACTTTGACAAGATCTCACTTTTGCGCCTGGAACAAACAATTTTGGAAGTGTTATTTTTGAAAACTTAGAAAACATTTCATTCTTTTTCCAATTGCTCACAAAATGGATTTTAATTATAAACATAAGAACTTCACAGTTCATTAAACTGATTGAAATGCTTCTGAAATCAACTGTGTGAGTTTTGTTTTCATCAATATTTTAGATCACATTCCATGATCTATCATCATGACAAGAAACTGTTTTCCCCGATGTAACAAAATGGGCTGATTCTTGAGTATCATAACAAGATCTCATTTCATCTCAGGTCACATTCTGTGATCCATCATTAGGATGAGGAAAATTTCTTCCCACATCAATAACAACATGGGCTGATTATTTAGAGTCGAAACAAGATCTCATCTCACACTCGCAAGGTCCTGATTGTTGCTATTAGAGATGATGACACCTAAAAACATTCAGTACTTTTTAAGATTTACTAACAAAATGGTTTACCGTTTCACATTACAGTGTTGAGGAGTTCAAATCCCAATCAGTCACGCCTATGTCTCGAAGTGCAATGACATGTAACCATAACAGAGATCAAAGCCTAATTTGTTCCATTTATACTAAAAACTAAAACTTCAAAACCTAAGTTGTTCCTATCATACTAAATAAACTTACTTGTTTAAATAATTCGAGGCCGTTTCCAATTGGCATGAGCTCGAGATTGTGATCAAAACAGAAGACATGAACTCTACTTCCAGAGCTCCCGGCATCAAAAACAACAGCATAGCTCTTGGATCGGGCTGATAACTTTTTCTCAACAGTGTGACGATACGGAAATTCCTCTTGCACCATAGGGTTCATTTCTGCAGGAACCCTAGGCATGAGCAACGGCACAAAACAAATCAACAGAAGAGGAACAGAGACCACAAATATCACGCCCCTGAACCTGTACATCTTCTCCGTCAGCGTCTCCTGCCGCATTCTCAACGCCATCTTCTCCTGCTCTAAATCTCCGTCAATTAACGGACTCGGGCCTTCCAGCTCCACGCACGAGCTTGATCAATAACGGAACTGGGTGTTAACTGGCGACGCCGTGAAATTTGTCACCTCTATCGACTCCACCTCCCCAGATCAATCCAATCCCCACCATAAATTTTCCCGTCTGTTGACATTAATTTTATAAATTGAAGGGGATTCTTAAGAATGCTTGTGGACAACAGAGAGCCATTTATTCGCATGTGCGATGCTTTTGCTCTGCAGAAGCGACAGCAGAACCATCTGATAAGACACTTCTCTCTCACATGTTTTTTTTCTGTATTTCTGGGATTAACGGCTAGAAACCAACGGTAACCAGAGTCTTTCGACTCTGTTTTAATGTCGGAGCATAAAGGAGGTAAAAGCATGACCCCGCGGATACACGCGAAACATGCCAGAGCATAAAGTAAAATCATGTTCCCGAGCATACACGCGAAACAAGAAAATAATATTTTTTAAAAATTTTAAAAATATGTTTATAACTAATGGTGTTTTATCAGGATTCACATGTTTTAATTCATGATGTTTACAATTTGATATTCTAGTATGTTTATTTATTTATTGTAAATATTATTTTTTAATTTAATTAGGAGAAAGGATTTAATTTATGAGTGTGTTTCAATAATTAATTATTAGGGTTGTGGGGTTGCTCCTCATTGGTCTCTAGTTCGACTATGTTCTCTAGTTTAAGAGATGGGACTTCAGCTGGACTGCTAGACTCGGTCTAGAAAAAACTTGTTATAAAAAAAAAAGTGTTCTTTTTAATATTTGTTTTTATTATTTGTAATGTTAAATATTAATAGTTAAGTTTGTATTTTAAAATTGGATATCATGTATCTGTTTTTAAAATTATATGGAATAACAAAGATGGTGATGATGTGACTACATTATTGGTGTCTCCTAACCCTAAACAATACCTTTAAATTCAATATATTGTTTAAGAACATGAAATGCATGACTATGACTCCTCTTCGATATAATATTTTATTATAAACAGTGATTTAAAAATCACTTTTGGAGTTTACAAATAGTTAGATTAATGTCTTAGAAATGGTGCATGTAACATTTCTAGTTATGAATATAGTCTAATGTTTTGGGGTGAGAAATAGTGAATGTAATTTGATATTTGGATTTTTATCTATTAATAACATTTGTTAATAGAGAATAAGAATAGTGACATGAGATATGATATGAGAATTTTTAGTTGAAAAAGTAATTTTAAGAGGTACATTGTTAGGTGTGTTTTATTAAAAAGAAAATATATTTTTTTGAAAATTTTGTAGGAAAGGAAATTTAATTATTGAGTTTTTATTATTTAGATTATTTTTTAGTGACGAAGGTTTTAATCGATGTGAAAAGTTCAGCACTCATGCTTTTTCTCATTCATTTTAGATACGCTTTGATTTTGTCCCTAATTTAATAGTGTTAGTGTTGTGTAGCTTCAGAAGATATTTTCCCTTAAATACATTTGACTCAAGGCAGGTTGGCCTTGGCTTTATAAATAAAATTTGTATTCTTGGAAGGTCGATCGTAGAAAGGAGAGCACCTAGTTTGATATATAAAGGAGAAGGTGTCTCCCCATTTGATCATTCAATCCATTCCAATTCAAATATATTCAGCAGCAGGTTCACCCTTCAAGAGCTGCAAATTCGACTTCAACAGAAGAGTTAAACACCTTGTGTATTCATGAAAATGCACCATATATAAGTGCAGATCCATTATATTGTATTTGGCCTTTCTAGGGCTTGTTATTATTCTGATTTATAAGAGAATATTTTGTTGGGTTTTTCTCCCTCGAGTAGGAGGGTTTTCCCAGCATAAAATATTGTGTTCATCGTCTCTGAGTTGTGTTTTTCTGTTTATTGCATTTATGATCCCCAAACTAACATGGTATTAGAGCGGGTTTAGGAAATCCAATCAGATTTGACTAAGCAAAGTTTGTAGGGTATGAGGATGCTAAGATTGAGAAATTCTAGAGTTGATCAGTATTCGGGGTTTGTGTTGCATATACCTGGGCGCCATCAATCTTAAGCATAATCAGACCTGGGAACCCCGTATTTTGAAATTGTGAATGTCATATGTTGTTTAGAGAGGGCGTATGGACATAAGAAGTGTGGACATGAGCTTACAACCTCGAAACTTCAAGTTTTTCAGACGTGATACTTCATTGGGTGGCCACATGAGAGTGTATGCTCTCATTTGATTGGATAATAGTTGTTGAGTCAGAGTTATGAATTATTGTGAAGATTGTTAAGACAAACCTACATCGTTAAGGAGTTTCGAATGCCTACCAGTCTAAGTGTGAACTTTATCAAAATGGACAAATGAACTACGCAAGAAATCTGAGCATAGTCATGGATTACCATACAAGCTTGGCGTGAATTTTTGGGACTCACCATGACCTAGGTGATTGTTGGAACTTGAGTGCCATAGTTGGAAGAGCATGACCAGTTAATGATTGAGGCATTTCACCATTGCTAGTTGTGGGTATTGCAGAAAGGACGTGAATCTCAACAATAGTCAACTTCACTTTCCAAGAAATTAAAGGAACAAAGGTTTGAGATGGTTCTGGCAAGATGTTGGTGACAACAGTTGATATGAAAATAGGATGAGGGTAAATTGATGGCAACATTGAGTGAAGGTGGTGAAGATGAAACACCGCTACAGGTCTAGCTCAGATGGTGTACCAACAATAAAAAGATAAGTATTTTATGTCTATAACTTTGAATAATTATCTTGGATTGAATTAATCATGTAGTTAATAATAATTCATGCAATAACATTGGGAATAGTGAATCATGTATGCTTCTAGCATTGGTCTGTATATTTCTCTTCAGGGCAGTTTGATTCTATGAACTATTATTAATCTCTCTAAAATACAGGATGGATCAAGGAGCAAAAGGATGATGAGAGATTACATAAGGAATTCAAAGGGAGGAAGAGCTTGAGGCATCCTGTAAGGAAGTCATGTCGGCTAGAAAAATGAACAAACATGGAGACATATCTTGCAGCCATGGGACTGAGTTGGTGGGGCATAACTCTCTTGATTCTTCACTGGAGACATCTCTCAAAGGAACAAGGTTGGATCAGCCTTGGATGGAGAGTTTACATCAACAAAGAAGATTGAGAAAGATGAAGACACTAAACAAAAGAGAACATATATAGATTGTCATTGCGATTAGCTACTTCAAAGAGGAGGAAATGTCATTCAGAGGGAGTTAAATTCCACGCACTAGTTGAGATCATGTCCAGGAAGAGGATTTAAGGCTCTAAAGATCAGTCAATGGAGGCAGGGATCAAGAGGGAGTTCAGTGATCAGCAAAATGAAGTCCTATGTCTCGAGGAACTAGAGTAACTCACTGAGAAGAAGTGAAGGTGTCAGCTAAGTGGGTTGCAATGTTGCAAGGTCAGTGCTAAAGTCCCTGGAAGACCTCTTCAGCTGCAAAGAATAGAATTGCACAAGACAGTCAATCTAGATTTGACATTGGTAGCTTCGCAAACCTATTCAGAATAGGGTGATCTAGGATGAGGTCAAGGAGGATAGTCCTAGACCCTCGCAAGTCAGTAATGTCAGAGGTGTGTGTTGGAAACCATTCCTCTAAGGCTAGCATTGCAGGCAATCTTGGACAAGGAGGTCAAGAGGTTGATGCAAGTACTTGGAGCTTCAGAGGGAGTCACATCATCATGAAGATTTGTTGTAATGTATATTTCTCTGAGATAGAGAAATATGAGGTGAAAGTCCTTGTAGTGTATATTTCTCTGAAACGGAGAAATATGAGGTGCAAGCCCTTGTTCATCTTTGAGACTAAGATAAGACATTGTGTTGAGAGACTCCATGATGAGGATAACTTGTACATCTCTGAGACTGAGATGTGTTTCTTTCCACACATGGGAGTAGCCATTGTGGACGTCATGTTGAGAGATTCCATGATGACATCACGTTGAAAAACTTTGTGATGAACCCTTGTACATCTCTGAGACTGAGATGTGTTTCTTTCCACACATGGGAGTAGCCATTGTGGACGTCATGTTGAGAGACTCCATGACGACATCACGTTGAGAGACTTCGTGATGAACCCTTATACATCTCTGAGACTGAGATGAGTTTTCCACAAATGGGTGTAGCCATTGTGGACATCAGGTTGAGAGACTCCATGATGAACTCTTGTACATCTCTGAGACTGAGATGTGGTTTTCCACAAATGGGTGTAGCCATTGTGGGTGTCATGTTGAGAGACTCCATGACAAGGATATTTGAATATACCTCCCTAACTAAGAGGGAGTGTTACTGTTGTGTAGCTTCGAGAGATATTTTCCCTTAAATACATTCAACTCAAGGCAGGTCAGCCTTGACTTTATAAACAAAATTTGTATTCTTGAAAGGTCGGCCCAAGAAAGGAGAGCACCTAGTTTGATATATAAAGGAGAAGGTGTCTCCTTATTTGATCATTCAATTTGTTCCAATTCAAATATATTCAGCAGCAGGTTCGCCCTTCAAGAGCTGCAGATTCGACTTCAACGAAAGAGTTAAACACCTTGCGTATTCATGAAAATGCACCATATATAAGTGTAGATCCATTGTATTGTATTTGGCCTTTCTAGGGCCTGTTATTATTTTGATTTATAAGAGAATATTTTACTAGGTTTTTCTCCCTCGAGTACGAAGGTTTTCCCAAGGTAAAATATTGTGTTCATTGTCTCTGAGTTGTGCTTTTCTGCTTATTGCATTTTTTATCCCCAAACTAACAAATAGTATGGTGTCTAATTGATATATTTGTGTACAAAAGATGATATTATACTTGTGCCTTGTCAAAATTTAAATCCTTATTCCCTAGTGGTTTAGATTCACCCTGAAATATGTTGTTTTTAGTCCTAGTTCAAGATTATAGGTGGTCCTAAAACTAATTCAACATTGTGTGTGGAGCCTTGACTCTTGATTTTCTAATTTATATTTAATTATGGACCTAAGCCAATTTCCTCCAACTAGTCCTTGTTAGCCAACTCAAGCACAAAATATTCAATGTGTGTATGAAGGTATTAATAAAAGGACAAATCCCTAATTTATTTTATCTCATTGTATAACTCAAATATTAATACATTATTTGATCACATAGAGAGCATTGCATTAGTATCTATAGTTATAAAGATAAATATAGGTATTTGTTTTATGTGAAAATAAGTTTTCAATCGAAAAACCTTGTTTTTGTAATTTTATTATGTTAAAATTTGTCAATTTGTAAATTTTTAACATTTTAATTTGTGTTTTAAATTATGGTTTAGTTTATTTTTTTCATTTTATTTTCATTCACTGTCTTGTTTTAGGTGTCAAAACCATTGGTTACGATTCTACAATTGATGGAAGGGAATAAAATTGCATGGGTTACCTATATGTGGCCATGGATAGAGTCAAAGACACAATTTAGTATTAGTATGGGTCAAATAGAAATAAATATGAACTCATATGACAAATTATTGATTATAGGTGGAATCAACAACTCCACCAACATATTAACTCAAAGAAATGCAACATGTTGACTCAAAAGTGTTTGAATGACCATGTTTTTACATATTACAACCTTCACTTGCATGTAACGAAGGTAGAGGGGCAAGAGACAAAAAAATGTGTTTGACCTCCATGACATTGATCCATGTTCATATTGGATTGTTATTGATACGAATCTAATGCCTAGTGTTGATGAGATAGTTAATTTGGCGAGAAAGACAATCGAATGACAAGCAACTATGTCAGCATATAAGGAGGCAAAAAGCAAGGTTAACAAGCCATCAGGGGTTTGTTCATCACATACACATATTTATTGTCTGCTTGAATCCCTTGTTCAAAACCATGTTGAAGATGATGCATCTATACTATTTAGTTTGAAGACATCCATATAGCTCTAATTTTGAGCTTTAGTCATAAAAGAAATTTATGATTTGTAATTTTTTTGGTATTTAAACTTGAAACTTTCATAAGTATTGAACTTGTTTTTTAGTCTATGATGTGTATTGAACTCTAATTTTGATCTATAAATAAAGAAAATTACTAATATATTTCATAAGTTCAATAATATACATGTTTCTGAAAAATATTTAAAAAAAAAAAGAAGTTTTTATTTTTCAATCAATTTGTCAAATTGCCAATAGTGGCATAGTGTGATGGTTAAGTGGTGGTGGTGGTGTTCTTGCCATCAAGATTCAAACCCCACTCGGATGCTATTGTTGAATGTTTATATTAGAGATGAGATCTCCAATTTTTTAAAATTTATTCAATCAAATTATTGTTGAATTTGGGTTCTTCAACTATAATGCACAAGTGCCTCAACTAACTCTTAAAAACCTCCTTTGGATTTGCCTACGCAGTCAAACCGTGTTTTTTTCATCAAACTCGGACATTTAGAAGAAAGCAAACAAACACGTCAATCGGCTAACATGATTTTAAATTTGCATCGAATATTAACTAGTAACTTTTACAATTCCAGTTTCATAAAGCATAGGAAGAGTTGCCAAGGTGCAAATTTTACTGAAATTTAGGTCAATGGTACATTACATTGATATAAGTACAGATCATATCAATAGTTTTGTTTCGCAACCTTAAGTCTGAATAACACAGACATAAAGATCGCATAACTAAAATATTTAAGTTAGAAGGAAGTCACATGGCATGAACAAATAATCCACATACCAAAAACTGGGGCATAACTCGCTCAGGATGCAGGATAAAAACTAAGAAAAAAAAATACACAAATAGATAAGAACAAGAGAGATATACCACCAAAACTGTTACGTTGGCAATCTCAATTCACATCTACCATGATAAGAGCATGTGCTCGCTGGATAAAGCCTAGCATATGTGAAAAGCTAAAAGCTGATAACTAAACAAAATTTTGCAAGAGTGAACCTCATCATTTCCTCCCTGCTTAAAGGATATTGTTGGCAATCTTTACGGACAAATTAGAATATGTTGTAGCTTCCTAAGATAACCTAGCAGAAAATAGAATCTAACATTCTATAGAGTAAATGCAACCCGCAAACAATGATGATTCAGACTCTATGAGATAGATTTTATGTGTCAAATGAGAAGATTTTAATAAGATGGGAATAATATATCTTGGAGAGTTATAAGCATGACTGATGCCAAGAGCATTTTATGCTTCTGAAATTGATGGCCTGCATCTAAGATCTTTATACTAGGAAGCTACCATTGTAGTTTATGCTCTTGGTTGATGTTGATTAATAGATGACAGAAGTTGCATGTTGATTAAATGAAGACTTAAGTGTACTATAGTCTTGAAAATGTTTGTAGAAATGTTTAAATATGGGATTGGGATAAAGAAAAAAATTACAACGTTCCTCAATGATGAATCCCCAATCAAATTCCTTCTTTTATAGGGATGGAAACATCTGGTGATTCGTTGAAAGGAGACAAAACAACCCTCTGCCATCCCCAAAGGGATCCTTCCACGAGATGGCCCTATAGATCAAGGAACATCCTCAAGGATGTTCCCCTTATAGGGGGTGAAATGGGGAGCAGGGCAGGTTGATATGGGATGTGGTGTGGCAGAGTGGGGATGCCCTGCCTACCATAGGATAGCTAGGGGATGTCAAGACATCCCACAACATTTTGAGGACAACAAATAACCCTGCAAAACAAAATAATTAATAATTTTGAAAGGAGAGGAAGGGGAAAAGGAAGTTCTTTGCAGATTGTCAAACAATAGTCATTTAACATATTAAAAAATAAAAAACAAAAATAATTGAAAATGCCATAAGGGTCCATGTGGCCTCTAAGGCTTTAATTTCATCTTGTGGTAGGGGCTCTGCTTCTTGACGTTACCTATATCATGACAGGAAACATTGCAGGGGCACTACCCTTGGCAATGTTAGGGGAACATGAAGCTTCTGAATGATATTATAAAATGGTCCGTTCAAAATTTGGTTGGAATTGGTATATCTATTTATTTGATTAATAATGCTGGAGCCTGGTACTCCTTTTTCAAATGATGAATGGTAACAGGCTTTTATCATTTTTTAAAATAACAGTTGCTCAAATTGTTTACAGCATGGCTGACACTGATGATCTTACTAATTCTAACAGTAGAGTCTTGATCAATGGTACCATTTCTTCTTAAGAATAGGGATGAAGACATTAAAATCGCTTATCTCTATTGCAAAATGATGTACATAAATATAATTTTGTATAAATTTTAGCTTCTTTTAATCATATTGTCTTATTATTTTTTCAAATATTTGCCATCCCCAAAGGGATCCTTCCACGAGATGGCCCTATAGATCAAGGAACATCCTCAAGGATGTTCTCCTTATAGGGGGTGAAATGGGGAGCAGGGCAGGTTGATATGGGATGTGGTGTGCAGAGTGGGGATGCCCTGCCTACCATAGGATAGCTAGGGGATGTCAAGACATCCCACAACATTTTGAGGACAACAAATAACCCTGCAAAACAAAATAATTAATAATTTTGAAAGGAGAGGAAGGGGAAAAGGAAGT
Source organism: Sequoia sempervirens (assembly GCA_007258455.2). Lineage (NCBI taxonomy): Eukaryota > Viridiplantae > Streptophyta > Pinopsida > Cupressales > Cupressaceae > Sequoia > Sequoia sempervirens. The sequence goes on from VDFB02063949.1 coordinate 78,943, forward strand.
TCTTTGCAGATTGTCAAACAATAGTCATTTAACATATTAAAAAATAAAAAACAAAAATAATTGAAAATGCCATAAGGGTCCATGTGGCCTCTAAGGCTTTAATTTCATCTTGTGGTAGGGGCTCTGCTTCTTGACGTTACCTATATCATGACAGGAAACATTGCAGGGGCACTACCCTTGGCAATGTTAGGGGAACATGAAGCTTCTGAATGATATTATAAAATGGTCCGTTCAAAATTTGGTTGGAATTGGTATATCTATTTATTTGATTAATAATGCTGGAGCCTGGTACTCCTTTTTCAAATGATGAATGGTAACAGGCTTTTATCATTTTTTAAAATAACAGTTGCTCAAATTGTTTACAGCATGGCTGACACTGATGATCTTACTAATTCTAACAGTAGAGTCTTGATCAATGGTACCATTTCTTCTTAAGAATAGGGATGAAGACATTAAAATCGCTTATCTCTATTGCAAAATGATGTACATAAATATAATTTTGTATAAATTTTAGCTTCTTTTAATCATATTGTCTTATTATTTTTTCAAATATTTGCCATCCCCAAAGGGATCCTTCCACGAGATGGCCCTATAGATCAAGGAACATCCTCAAGGATGTTCTCCTTATAGGGGGTGAAATGGGGAGCAGGGCAGGTTGATATGGGATGTGGTGTGGCAGAGTGGGGATGCCCTGCCTACCATAGGATAGCTAGGGGATGTCAAGACATCCCACAACATTTTGAGGACAACAAATAACCCTGCAAAACAAAATAATTAATAATTTTGAAAGGAGAGGAAGGGGAAAAGGAAGTTCTTTGCAGATTGTCAAACAATAGTCATTTAACATATTAAAAAATAAAAAACAAAAATAATTGAAAATGCCATAAGGGTCCATGTGGCCTCTAAGGCTTTAATTTCATCTTGTGGTAGGGGCTCTGCTTCTTGACGTTACCTATATCATGACAGGAAACATTGCAGGGGCACTACCCTTGGCAATGTTAGGGGAACATGAAGCTTCTGAATGATATTATAAAATGGTCCGTTCAAAATTTGGTTGGAATTGGTATATCTATTTATTTGATTAATAATGCTGGAGCCTGGTACTCCTTTTTCAAATGATGAATGGTAACAGGCTTTTATCATTTTTTAAAATAACAGTTGCTCAAATTGTTTACAGCATGGCTGACACTGATGATCTTACTAATTCTAACAGTAGAGTCTTGATCAATGGTACCATTTCTTCTTAAGAATAGGGATGAAGACATTAAAATCGCTTATCTCTATTGCAAAATGAAGTACATAAATATAATTTTGTATAAATTTTAGCTTCTTTTAATCATATTGTCTTATTATTTTTTCAAATATTTGCCATCCCCAAAGGGATCCTTCCACGAGATGGCCCTATAGATCAAGGAACATCCTCAAGGATGTTCTCCTTATAGGGGGTGAAATGGGGAGCAGGGCAGGTTGATATGGGATGTGGTGTGGCAGAGTGGGGATGCCCTGCCTACCATAGGATAGCTAGGGGATGTCAAGACATCCCACAACATTTTGAGGACAACAAATAACCCTGCAAAACAAAATAATTAATAATTTTGAAAGGAGAGGAAGGGGAAAAGGAAGTTCTTTGCAGATTGTCAAACAATAGTCATTTAACATATTAAAAAATAAAAAACAAAAATAATTGAAAATGCCATAAGGGTCCATGTGGCCTCTAAGGCTTTAATTTCATCTTGTGGTAGGGGCTCTGCTTCTTGACGTTACCTATATCATGACAGGAAACATTGCAGGGGCACTACCCTTGGCAATGTTAGGGGAACATGAAGCTTCTGAATGATATTATAAAATGGTCCGTTCAAAATTTGGTTGGAATTGGTATATCTATTTATTTGATTAATAATGCTGGAGCCTGGTACTCCTTTTTCAAATGATGAATGGTAACAGGCTTTTATCATTTTTTAAAATAACAGTTGCTCAAATTGTTTACAGCATGGCTGACACTGATGATCTTACTAATTCTAACAGTAGAGTCTTGATCAATGGTACCATTTCTTCTTAAGAATAGGGATGAAGACATTAAAATCGCTTATCTCTATTGCAAAATGATGTACATAAATATAATTTTGTATAAATTTTAGCTTCTTTTAATCATATTGTCTTATTATTTTTTCAAATATTAACTTTTATATATTATTTTAATAACCACCCCTGTTCTCAAATTTTATAAAACTATTCGAGTCCCACAAACTTGTCCCCCTGTCCTGGAGACTGCATGAAACATTGTATTATCACTAGCTACATAAGGTAAAAGAGATCAACCATCACGTCAAATTTCAGACAAGCTTCTGCTGAAAAAATGAAGTAATAGTTGGTATGAGTTCTCCACAGTCTATGAAGTAATAATGCAAGTTTTAGTTTAAATTGTGTATGTTTTTCAATCAATGTTTTGAATCACACTCAGTGATCCATCATCAAGAAGAGGAATATGTGGTTGTTAATTTCTCAATTGAAACTTAGATTTTCCCTCTTGCAATCCTCAAGTTTCAGACTATAAGCAAAATATTGGAAGGAAAGATTTTCTCTATGGAGGCCAAGGCCCTCTGAAATTAAAAACATTACAAAATCACATAACAGCGACCACTATTGTCTTCCCACAGAAAATGTGTACTATTTGATAATACTAAAACATAATTTAGAGCAAATTAGTAAATTGTACAAATTTATAGGAGTTACAAAGCAAGTTGCAGATTGCTTTAAAATACATACTGCACATGTCATTGTACATGGTATTGCGGTGGCCAATGATGTTTGTTTAAAACTTCTTTCTGTTGGAGGACTCATTCAAATATCTCTTGAGACTATCTCAATTTGGATACAAATATCTTCCGCTGGGAAATGGTGTTCACATTCAAATATCTCTTGAGACCATCTCAACTTGGATGCAAATATCTTTCGATGGAAGTGGGGTTCACCCTGAGCTAGTCAATGGTTGGATTCTTGAGGAGTCATGATGAAATCTCATTTCACAATCAGAATTTCACAATTTCAATGAGATTAGAATTAATAATTTAGAAACGATTTCAATTGTTTTAGTCATCACCCTGAATATTTCTACTGTTTGATCCTTAAAGAACTGTGACAAGATCTGAATTTGGACTCAAAAAGTCACAAATTCAGTTGGATTAAAGTCGATAATCTAATCAACTTCATATTTTCAATGATTGATAAGAAAGCAGGATTCAAATTGAATTCAGCTGTTTAATTCTTGAAGACTCATGGCAAGATCTCATTATGCGATCAAAATGCCACTATTTGAGTGGGGTTAAGTTCATAACCTAGAAACAATTTCAATTGATATCATGATTAACAGAAAAACTAGTTTCACCTTGAACAAGAAAACTATCTGATAGTTGAGGAAATGTGACAAGATCTCATTTTGCACTCAGAACTAACAAATTTTGGCGGTGTTAAGGTTGATAATTTGGAAGAACATTTCATGATTTATACAATTGCTCACAAAATGGGTTTCACCTTGAACCAGCATTGAGATTTTCAAAGTCCACTAAAATGATTGAAATGTTTCTAAAATTAATTGTGTGATTTTTGTTTTTATCAATGTTTTGGACTATATTCTATGATCCATTATCATGGAGAAGAATTGTTTTTTCCAATGTAACAAAATTGGACTGACTTTTTAATGTCATAACAAGATCTCATCTCCTTTTAGATCACACTCTATGATGGACTCTGTGATTCATCATTAAGAGGAATAGTTTTTTTCTAATATTAATAACAATGGGGTGATTCTCGAGAGTCAAAGAAAGATCTCATCTCACACTTAGAATGTCCCAATTGTTGCCGTTAGAGATGATAACAACTAAACAATTTCTAGGTCTCTTTATGATTTGCAACAAAATTGGATTCACATTACAGTGTTAAGGAGTTAAAATCCCAATCAAAGTGCAATGACATGTCACCATGACACAGATCAAATCCTAATTTGATCCAATTAAACTTAAAAAACTTCAAAGCCTAAATTATTCCAACAATACTACATAAGCTTACATGTTTGAATAATTCGAGGTCGTTTCCGATTTGCATAAGCTCAAGATTGTGATCAAAGCAGTAGACATGGACTCTGCTTCCAGAGCTCCCAGCATCGAAAACAACCGCGTAACTCTGGGATCCGGACGATACTTTTTGGCCACCATTATGATGATCCATAAATTCCTCTTGCATCATAGAATTCAATTCAACAGGAACTCTAGGCATGAGCAACAGCACAAAACAAATCAACAGAAGAGGAACAGAGACCACAAATATCACGCCTCTAAATCTGTACATCTTCTCCGTTAGCGTCTCCTGCCGCATTCTCAACTTCATCTTCTCCTCCTCTAAATCTCCGTCAATTGACGGATTCTGACCTTCCAGCTCAGCAAACGAGCCCGATCGATAGCGGATCTCGGCGTTATTTGACAGCGCCGTGAAAGCCTTCACCTCTATCGACTCCAGCTCGCCAGATCGTTCCGATCCCCACAGGAAATTTTTTCGTCTTTTGACGAAAATTTTCTAAATTGCATAGGGGTTTGTCAAAAATGCTTGTGGACAACAGAGCGCCATGAGCTCGCATGTAAGATGGATTTGTTCTGCAGAAGCGACGCAGAAACAGCTAACATGACAATTTTCTGTTAAATGTTTTTGTCTGTAATTTTGGCATTAGCTTCTAAACCTAACAGAACCCAGCGCCCTTCGACTCTGTCAAATGACAAAGCGTATATGAAAGAAAATTTTAATTAATTGAGGAAACCCTTAAACTCGCGTCAAACCATTCAAAGACCATGCGAAGGAAACGTCATCTGCAGAATTTCTCTTCTGCAAGACAAAGTAAAGTCATGTTTTCCAGAGAACAAATTATAATTTTCAATTTTCAAAATAAATAAATATATTGTGATAACTTGATGTTGTGGGATTATTATTTTTTATTAAGGAAAATAGTTATAGCCTTAAATATAAGGTAGAGTGGTAATTTCTAAGAGGGGTCACAAGTTCAAGTCTTTCATGGAATAGGACTTGTATACCTCATATTGAAGTGCACTTAACTGCTTTCTTTATTACTAGTGTGTACGAGGTAGTTGTATATGTTATGGGGTACCTATAAGCTAGGTTGGCTAGCATTGTCGACTATAAAAAGGATCATTCAAGAATACTTTGGGGTTTAAGAATAATATGTGTCAATATTTGTTAGTAGAAAATAAGAATAGTGAACCTTGGGGGTTAAGAATAGTATTTGTTAACATTTGTTAGTAAAGAAAAAGAATAGTGAACCTTGAGGTTAAGAATAATATTTGTCAGTGTTTGTTGGTAGAGAATAAGAATAGTGATATGGGATATGATACGAGTATTTCTTAGTCATAGAAGTGATTTCAAGAGAAAGAAAATTTAATCTATTATTAAAAAAAATAAAAATCTCTCTTCTTTTTTTTATTAACAAGGTTTTAGGAGTGTAGAAGTGGAAAGTGCATCACTCATGATTTATAAGGATTTTGTATTATGTTTGGTGTGTCATCAAACTTGTTGAAATCATTGAATTGGTTAAGGGGCTTAAATAAGGTGCAAGGTGGGAAGCTAGGACTTAACTTCCCTTCCCTAGCATAGCAATTTTCAACGTTGCTTTTAAGCATCACCATTTTAGATATGCAAAGGAAAACATGAACCTAAAGTCCTGAAGTACATAAAAAATTTCATAGAAAGGTTAAAGACACGTAAAATTAGGTTTAGGGTTGTAAGTTTCCATATTAGAACGACAAGTGTAGGATTGAACCAAAATAAAGTGCAAGTCATTTCTCAGGTTGTTGGGCATATATAGTTGTAAATTTAATAGCAAAACTCCAAATTGGATCCTTTATTGATTTTAGCATTTACTTTTTTATTGTTTGGACTCAAATCTTCTCTAAGATGATAGTTATTGTGAATTTTTAATTACATTAATTAGCTAGATATCCTTTAATAATTTATTTCCACTTTTTTATTTAGTGGCCTGACCTATCTTGCACCCCTTAAGGTTTGACTGTAGCATGCTTTTTGTTGTTTCAATTCTAGTATTCTATATTGCTTTCATCTTTTATTTTATATCTCATTTCTATTTATTAGGGTTTATATACACCTTATTATACTTTCATTGTTAAATCTTTAATGCATGGATAGTTTTCTCTCTACCATAACCAAGCACGCTTCTTAGGCTACTATATAAGAATGATATTGTAGTGTCAGAAAATATACTCCTTTACATTTTTACACTATGTTTGGGTCCCTTAATTAATTAGACTTGACTAAGCTTCTAATTGGCCCAATTATGAATTTTAAAGCCCAATTAATCTCATTTTTCAAAAGGGAAACTTGTATTAAACAATTGCAAACATTAATTATATTACCTTGGAATTGGAGTGTCTTGGATTTAAGTCCTAGGACCCATTTCCCAAGAGTGAATGGGTCCTCCTTAAGTTTAGGACCCCAATTTTTAATATGTTTTTAGTAGCATTTTCATTATTCAAATTCAATTTGTAATTGTTGGCCTTTGATGTTTAATTGTCGGGAAATTAGAAAATTACCTATAAATACAAGGTCTTTTTATCAATTCAAATCCTAGAAAGATTGTCCAAATTTCACAAGAACTAAGATTATTTTCAAGAGCATTCAAGAGAATATTTCTCAATCCTTTGTTATAGCATTCAAGATCTCAAGCATCATGTCAAAGTTATCTTCATTCATGCATGTTTTTGGAGCTAACATTGTGATGTAGGTTTCAAGTATTCAAGTCAAGATTCAAGCATCAAGATCAACATCCATTCAAGCCATTTCATGCAAGATCAAGACCTTGAAGAGATGTGTTAGACTTCAATCCATTACTTGGATCTCCATTCAAGGGTTTGGTGGGTTGCAACATAGAATTGTTCATTCATCATTCCTTCCATTCATGTTTCATTTCATTTCAAGGTTTAATTACCAAAATGAGGTTTGACCAAGGAAAACCCCTATTGACCCAAAACAAATAATTTTTCCCTCTCTTTGTGTGTTACAGGTGAAGAAGGATTGAAGATTGATCAAAAAGTGCAATTTTGCAAAGTTGTCAAAGTTGTCAAACCACAAAAACTCACTTGTAGAATTTAATTTTGACTTTCTGACTATGAAATCAAGAGGAATTGAGAGTGTGGATCTAGGAGAAAAAAACTGTCAAAACATATTTTGGATCCTTAAAGCAAGACCCATTCTCCGTGGGGAGAATCTATTCCAAGAGGACAATCAACAAGAGCTTTTGGTGACAGGTGCATAAAGTCTTCCCCTTCTTAGATCTATTGGAAATTGATGGTTTTTGTTTTTGCTATGCTTTAAATTGATGTTTCAAGTTTCATATTGCATAATTGGATTCATTTGGTATTTTTCATTTATCTCCCAAGAGTGCATTTCAGACCAATTTACCCCATCCTCAATCATAAGGAAAACAACAAGATCTCCATTAAGGTTGACTCACCTAAGGGTTGTAATTGAATCTTATCCTAGGGGATCTCCTTTTCCTATTGAAATTGGGAAGATAGGTCCATACCCCCATTCACACAAAAACCCCTATATTTCCCACCATTTCATTTTGGTGAACCCGACATTCTTTCTAAGTTTTTGAGGTATTCCATTTGTGTAACTTTTTTTTTTCCTCCGTTTTCAGGTTAGCTATTTTTCATGTTTTTGAGGTATTCCATTTCTGTAACCTTTTTTTAATTTGTTCAATCTCTTAAACTGCTTGTGAAAATCAAACAAAGTACTCTTTATGCTTGAAATCTCCTCTTGTTGATCTATTTCACTCATTTTCCTTTCATAGTTCAACAATATATCTCTGAAACTCAAATCTTCTAATCATTCTACACAGCCTTTCTTGCATCTCAATATATGGGAGTAACTAATTTGATTTTCATTCTCCCTTCAAATTCACTCTTCCTTTATGCATCTCAACTTCTTCACAAGTCCAAGCAATCTTCTAAGCATTCTACACAACCTTTCTTGCATCCATTACTCTCAAGTAGCACTTTGCACTCCATAGCAGCAACAACAACACTCCATCAACTCCATAGAGCAAGTGTGGAAAAACACCATTGCAATAGGGCTTGAGTCCTCTCATTTTCTCCTCCATTAGCTAGTGAGCTCTTGGTGGAGGTGGTAATATTTTCACTCCTCTCCTCTACGATTTGGTTGAGTAGCTTGAAGTGTTCAAATTGGACAGTGTTAACAATTTTTCTTGAAAATATAAGTTGTGGATCATTCTTATTTTGCGAGTTTACCATCATTTAGGTGCATCACCGAGGTTTTAATATTAGTTCATGCATTTAGTTCAATCCTTCTTACCTTTTTCTCAAAAAAAATCATTCAAGTACCTAATTGATTATCATATAGGAACCAACCTAGAATCTGGAGGTCTATCTTCAACATAGGAACACCCACAGCCTGAAGAGAGTTCCCATGTTTCAACAGATTGCTGAATTTAGTCATTCAAGCATTCAGGTGCAATTTGATTGACAACAGTTTTTGGCAATCTACATGAAGTGATAGGGAGTACAGTAGATTTTTCATTGGTAGTTGTTGGCTTCTTAGTCATAAAATTTGACGAGCTTCAACCAAAACTTACGACTGTATTTAGTTAATATTTTTAGCGCATTCGGGTTGCTTGGTTTGTAATTTACTTGAATTTCTAAGCAGTTGTGTGCATTTATACAGCCAAACAAGTAACTCCACCTCTCCATGTGCATGACCAAAATATCTTGTGAACTGACGTGGAACTGAAAGCAGAGCCTCACTATTTGCATGAACTGAACACTGAAGTTCAAGTCCCACTTATGCATGAGCGATTTTTTTTTTTAGTATTTTCAATGTTTATCTTCTCCATGCACAATCTAAACTTAGCACATTACATTTTATCATTACCGTGGTCTTGACTTTGTTTCAAAAAACAAAAAAAGAAAATCATTTCATTTTATATGTTTGCATGATACTATTTTTGTAAAGTCAATTAATTAAATGATAATTTATATATCATTTAATTAATTAGGTTGTGGGTATTCCTATGGCAAAGATAGACCTCCAAATTTGAGGCTGGTTCCTATATGATTATCTGATTATAGACTTGAAACTTTGATGGGAAAAGGGAAAAACTTAATCTAATGCAAAACTAGAAAAGTTGAACTGTGGTGATGCACCTATTTGATTTAAAGAAAACATATTAACTCACAACTGATTTAATTAAATAATTTATAAATTATCATGCAAACTTATAAAAAGAATGTGTAGATTTGGGAATCACTTCAAAACTTATGGTAAAAGTTTTATGTTAAGAATAACCTCTCCATCAAATTATTTATTTATTTAGGGTTGATAAAATTGCATTAGTTTGTATCTCATATATAGGGTTTTAAGTTTGCATTTTGCATTGTTTAAAATCTAAAAAATCCAAAAAAAATTGTGTGTGCATATTACATTGATTTTGCATAGTACTTGCATATTAGTGTATTTTCATCATTCACATTCATAATTGAGACAAAATTGCATTTCAAAAAGTTTCACATTGTTCATCATTTGTAAATAATTTCAATTGCATTAGGACACCTAAATCTAGAAAATTCAATAATTGAAATCATAGTTTGCAACCTTAAACTAGAAATTCAAACATTAAGCAAGAAATTCAAACTTTGATTTTTTAAAACCATGACCTAGGATCCATTCACCCTAGGGCAAATAAGTCCCTATACAAGTGATTTTCCAAATTTCTAGGAATAAATTTGTCTTTGTTTGCTCTATTCTAATTTGTTGTTAATTATGTGTTTTGGTTTTAAAAATCAAAAAAATATGTACCTTCTTACATTAAAAGTTCAATTGACCAATCAAGTGCATTGTTTGAAATCAAAATTGACATTAAAATGCACCATTTTCAAGTTTTTGCACAATAGAATTAGTAAATTATCTTGTTTTAAATCTAAAAATTGCTCTCTTTTTATATACTTGCATTGCACTTCATACTTTTGGGTGATTATTGCATTTACATAGTGCCTATTCTCCATTTTGGGTACACCTAGGATTGGTGAAACTTGCATGAGCTTCACAACCTAGTGTCCTATTACCAATATTGTAGTGAGACATAGTTCAAGACTCATGCCATCCTATGAAACTACATCCATCATGGATCTTGATTTTTCCAACTCTTTCACTCATAGTGTTGATACTAGTCAACCCACTATGGACCATAGTTTTGATACCTCATTTCCCATGCCCACCCTACCCACAACCAATGTGACTGATGTTGACACAATGGTTGCTAATGTCCCTCAAGAAGAGCTCAAACAAATGGATGAAGATTTAGAAAAATTACAAAAAATTGTGAGTACTGAATATATTGTTGGTACTACAATTCTTGTCATAGATAAGATGAGGAAAATGCTTTCTAATGAACAAGGAATAGAGATTGTGTGTAGCCTAGATCACTTTTTTGGTAAACATGTTCCTATGTAACAACTAGTTGTGCTCAAACTTTGGGGTACACTCAAAGTCAAGGTGGAAATACAATTCCTCTTTCTACAACTATGACATTTATTCCTACATACACTAATCCAACTGTTACAACAAGACAACCCACTAGCAATGTCAATACCACCTTAGGTATTTCCATTGGGAATCCTCTTACCTTTTTGCATTCAAATCTCATATCTCCTAATCCATCTCCCCTCACAAACTTACAATTCATTTGTCCTCCAAACACATATACAACTCCACCATATTCACCTCCATCTCACAACACAGCCAATGATTTTGTCCTTAACCAACTCTTACAAAATGTTTTATCCCTCCAACAACAAATTGACACATTGAACCAAAGTCAAAATGGCCAACCATCAGAATATGTCAAAAGAAACCCCTTATCCTTGAAGATATTAAGAGCACAAATGCCACAAGGCATAGAGATTCCTAGATTTGAGAAATAAGGTGAAAAAGGAGACCCTAGAGTAACCATGTCTCGGCATACACAACCTTATGTAGCGAATTTATTTTTTAGGACAAGCTCTTGGCTAAACTTTTCCCTAAATCCTTGAAAGAAACAACCTTGGAATAGTTTTTTTCTTTACCAAATAACTCAATTCGTTCATTCAATGAACTTCTTGATGCTTTTCTTAACCATCTCTTCAACTTATTGCAATATATAGACAATAATGAGCCTTGTAAACTTCACAGAGTTTACAATTACAAAGCACAATGGGTAAGTGCACAAAGTTGAGTCCATGAAACGTGGAAGTTTTTGCCTTAGCCAAAAAATTGAAATCGGCTTTGACAAAATGGGATCCTGGTTATTAAAAATTGGGATCCCGTTCAGCTTCGGGATCCTGAGCCTAACACGAAACGGGATCCCAATTTTTAAAAGTCGGGATCCTGTTTCGTGTTGGGCCTGAACTGATGGAAAAGGCACGAGATCTTGACTTGTAAAAATCGGGATCCCGATTACTAAGAGACGGGATCCCGATTACTACGAAACGGGATCCCGTTTTATATTGGTATTTATTTTTTAAAAAAGCATAGTTTACTGCACACAGCAGAAGAGACCCCGAGTTAGTGGCGACAACGACCCCCATGTTCACCTACAGGTACCCGCCTCTATCTATTTTTTTTGCATTTTTTAATTTTTATTTGAAATTGTAAGGAAAAAAAGTGAATTTATCATGTTTTTTTTAATTTATTTCACGTTTTGAGTATTTTTTTAGCTATTATAGTAAAAATGAAAAATTGTAAAAATAGACAAAAAATGCAATGAAACATGAAGATTTTTTAATAAAAATGAAAAAATGAACCCTAAATTGTGTTTTACAAACAAATTTAACTTTTGATACCTAAATTGTTCGATTAAACCAAAAAAAATGAATTTGAAAACCCTAATTGAAACAAAAAAAATTGCATTTCAAAACCCTAGAAATCAAAATGAAATAAAAAAATTGCATTTAGAAATCCTAATCAATCTTTTTGAAACCCTAAATTCAAATCAAATGAAAAAAATTGAATTTGAAAACCCTAGTTTGAATTGAAATGAAAAAATTGCATTAAAAACCCTAATTGCTTAGAAAATGAAACCCTAAATTGAATTGGAACAAAAAAATTTGTTGAAACCCTAATTTGAAATCGAGCAAATCATTTTGGTTTCTACAAGTTTATGAAGAGTGGATGATCACTCTCTATGACAATTAGACATGATCATTAGGGTTCTAAATCATTGGAATAAAACTTTATTCTATTATATCCACAAGATAGGATAGCGTGAGTGAGAGTGCTATGGGTAAAGTTTCTTTCATTGGACATACCTAAAATTATGTAGGTTCAATGTCAAGAATGGGTCTATTTGGTAGATTTATGAAAACTATTTTGAATATCTAGAATGCCATAGAAGTATAATTATAGCAATTCCAATTGGAAACACTTGGGTACATATATATCATATGAAATTTAAATCTAGTAAGTTGTCTAAATTTATATAGGAGAGTTGATAACACATGGAAAGAGGTTTGTATGGGAATATATGTATTAAGAAACACATACCACATGACCTCTATAGGATTTTTAAGATGTGATCCTAGATAATAATCCACCCATCCTCAATCATAATGGATTCCTTAGCAATTAAGAGAGATTCAATAACCATAAAATTACCTAGATTTTGATACTATATAGATTTATGTGGAAGGATAGAAATGCATCAATAAGGAGACTAAGATGGAACCATTTAACACCTACAAGGTACACCTATTACACAGGAAAGGGAGGAGGTACATGATGATAGGTTGGAGGAACTACATGTGAGATTATTAAATTTAGAGATAGGAGGATGATTCATATAAAAGAAATATAATTAAATTTTTACATTATTTAATATATTATATTTAATTTATAATATATTAAATAGTATAAATATTTAATATCATAAAATATAATATAAGATTACAATTAAGGATAGGTATTGTTACAATTTACTTGGAGTTTTAATGAGGATTAGGCTTAAGATTCAATTAGGTTTGTAGTAAATAGTTAGGTTACAATTAGGTATTCATACAATACAAATATAAATTAATATAAATATAATATAATATAATATAGGAATACATTTAAGCTTAGGTAAAGGTTATAATTTAATTAAGTTTCAATTAGGTTTACAATTCAGTTAGGATATGGTTAGGGGTGGGGATCATTTAGCATTCTATTATGGTTAGAGTATGGATTACATTTAAGATTATTGTTATTTTTGTGATATGTATATAGATTGATTCATTTTTAACATGATACTTTTTTTTATTAGAGGGGTAAACACTTTTGACCTATAACTAGATGGAACCATTTAACACCTACAAGGTACACCTATTACATGGGAAAGGGAGGAGGTACATGATGATAGGTTGGAGGAACTACATGTGATTATTAAATTTAGAGATAGGAGGATGATTCATATAAAAGAAATATAATTAAATATTTATATTATTTAATATATTATATTTAATATAATATATTAAATAATATAAATATTTAATTTCATAAAATATAATTAATATAAGATTACAATTAAGGATAGGTAATGTTACAATTTACTTGGGGTTTTAATGAGGATTAGGCTTAAGATTTAATTAGGTTTGTAGTAAATAGTTAGGTTACAATTAGGAATGTATAATAAATATTAATATAATTATAATGTACAAATATAAATTAATTTAAATATAATATAAAATAATATAGGAATACATTTAAGCTTAGGTAAAGGTTATAATTTAATTAAGTTTCAGTTAGGTTTACAATTTAGTTAGGATATGGTTAGGGGTGGGGATCATTTAGCATTAGATACTATGGTTAGAGTATGGGTTACATTTAAGATTATTGTTATTTTTGTGATATGTATAGATTGATTCATTTTTAACATGATACTTTTTTTTATTAGATGGGTAAACACTTTTGACCCAGAGCTAGATGGAACCAATGAGGCTATAGTATGACTAAATTTGGACCTCACTAGACATCTAGATCCCCTTAAGCCATCCTATCACCCTAAATCATAAATTGATTTCTTAAGGGGTCCCAATATGACAAATTTCTTAATCAAGAGTAGATCTCAATCAACTATTCCACAAGAAAATGTTCTTCACTAACTTGCAAGTTTATTAAATATTCCAAATTCTAAACCCTAAACCCTGAACTCTAAATTCTAAACCCTAAACACTAAACCATTCATTTTGTCCTACCTAGGATCTTAAAGTGAAATTTGGTTGCCTTAGGCAACTCCACCAAATTTCATTCCCTTATGCCATGTAATTTTTTCCTAGGATCTTACTACATGTAGATCCCCTTAAGCCTTCCTATTACCCTAAACCCTAAAATCTAAAGTCTAAACCCTAAAACCTAAAGCAAACATTTTCTTCTTAGGATCTTAACGAGATTTGGTTGCCTTAGGGAACTCTACCAAATTTCATTCCCTTATGCCATGTAATTTTTTCCTAGGATCTTACTACATGTAGATCCCCTTAAGCCATCCTATTACCCTAAACCCTAAAATCTAAAGTCTAAACCCTAAACCCTAAAGCCATCATTTTTTCTTTAAAGGCTCTTAATGAAATGTGGATGCCTTAGGCAACTCCACCAAATTTCATTCCCTTATGCCATGTAATTTTTTCCTAGGATCTTACTACATGTAGATCCCCTTAAGCCTTCCTATTACCCTAAACCCTAAAATCTAAAGTCTAAACCCTAAACCCTAAAGCCATCATTTTTCTTTAAAGGCTCTTAATGAAATTTGGATGCCTTAGGCAACTCCACCAAATTTCATTCCCTTATGCCATGTAATTTTTTCCTAGGATCTTACTACATGTAGATCCCCTTAAGCCATCATATTACCCTAAACCCTAAAATCTAAAGTCTAAACCCTAAACCCTAAAGCCATCATTTTTTCTTTAAAGGCTCTTAATGAAATTTGGATGCCTTAGGCAACTCCACCAAATTTCATTCCCTTATGCCATGTATTTTTTTCATAGGATCTTACTACATGTTGATCCCCTTAAGCCTTCCTATTACCCTAAACTCTAAAATCTAAAGTCTAAACCCTAAACCCTAAAGCCATCATTTTTTCTTTAAAGGCTCTTAATGAAATTTGGATGCCTTAGGCAACTCCACAAATTTCATTCCCTTATCCATGTAATTTTTTTCTAGGATCTTACTACATGTAGATCCCCTTAAGCCATCCTATTACCCTAAACCCTAAAATCTAAAGTCTAAACCCTAAACCCTAAAGCCATCATTTTTTCTTTAAAGGCTCTTAATGAAATTTGGATGCCTTAGGCAACTCCACCAAATTTCATTCCCTTATGCCATGTAATTTTTTCCTAGGATCTTACTACATATAGATCCCCTTAAGCCATCCTATTACCCTAAACCCTAAACTCTAAATTCTAATCCCTAAAACCTAAAGCCATCATTTTTTCTTAGGATCTTAGACATAAAATGAGCTTTTGTGAATGTTTCAAGTTAGACATGTTAGACATAAAATGAGCTTTTGTGAATGTTTCAAGTTTATTGTTTAGTATGTATGTGCATGTATTAAAAATTTGCATATATATAGTTCTTAAATTTTGAAATTTGTATGTATGTACATAGTTTAGTTTAATGATTTGTACGCATGAAAATTATGTGGCATATTTTATATTTTAAATGTACATGTACAAACATTTAATTTTGAATTTTGTATGGACATTCTCTTGAGTTGAACAATAAATGTATATATATATGTGCATTTTAGTTAAATATATGATCTTAATATATATGTTGCTCATCCTATTTCATATAAATATATGATCTTAATATATGTATGCACATGGACTATTTTGTATGATTTAATGCAGGTGCACATTTATATTAAGAATATCATGGATGATTTTAACATTGATGATATCATCAATCCGCCACCTCAGCCACATCCACATCCACCTCGCCCCCCCCTCCACCTCCACCTCCACCTCCACTTCCACCTCCACCTCCCCCTCCCCCTCCACCTAATATACCACATCCAACACCTATTGCATCTAACGAGGCTCACTTGAGAGAATGAATAAATGATCAAGTTGCATCCTTACAAAATCAAATCAATGCTATGCAGAGTCAAGCATTGATTCCTCCACATGTGAGATGTTTTGCATTTGCAATGCAAAACGTTGTTGATGCCATCAGGATGATTGATTCTGATCTCGATAGGGATCAACGAGATAGAGAACAAATGAGACAATTTTATTCTGATGGTCTCTCTTACAAACAAATATTAGACCTTAAAATAATGAAAGCCCATCTAGCCCCCTACTTTCTTGACCCCGTTACTCGACAACCCATTCCACCCAACAAATCTAGAATATCCATGAGGTGGTGCATACATCCGCAGATGAGTGCACATTTTTGGGATCAATGGTATATGGTTTTTGATAGTCCCCCACATGCTAATTGGGAGTGCCCATTGTATTTTTTGAGAAAACTATATGTAGAGTTTGTTTTGGGGCAAAAGCCCAATTATTTTGACTTTAGATCATTTCAGGGTGTTGGTGGTGGCATGCCACAACATAGATTAGGGGCAAGGGTTGATCCCCGATGCCCCGTGCATGCGCAACCCCTTGTTGTTGCTCCTAGTCCTCCCATTCCTGCACCTATACATCATCAAGCTTTGGTCTCAACATTAGGTTCCCTTAGTACACTCGCAGGAGACCTTGATCAGCACGCTTCTGTGATAGCGAGTGGGGAGCATAGAGATGATGATGATGATGGAGGAGTTTTTTATGGAACTGATCTGAGTATCTCTCCAGGAGTGTCAAGGACCGTCCCCCATATATGTACTAGTTGTCATCAAGTATGCTATGGACCTGATCAGGCCACACCTAGTTTAGGTGTATGGGGAGATTCTGGTGGTTCATCTGGTCACATCAGTTCATTTGTAGAGTTCCTCATATCAGAGCATCACCCTGAGGACACTACGACATAGGTATAAATATGCATCTAGATGTACGTTCATTTTATAAGAATTTTGATGGTTGTATATATCAAAGAAAATTTTGCAATACATTTTAAAATCAAATTGTTTAGTGTACAGATGACATTTCAAGGGCAATCATCTGTTCCACGAGAACATACATCGACATCGGTCATACTCGGTAACCCTTATGGGGTATTTTGATTTCAATTTTTAAAATTATATATGAAATCATAAATTATTTAACCTGAGTTTTAAATTTATAATTGAATCACATATATGTTTGAAATATTTATGTTGGTTTAGGTGAGTCGATCGGCATCCACATCGTTCCTCCTGAGGGATTGTCAAGCACTCCTCCACTATTGGGCATCATAGATTAGGGGTAGGTACATTCATATTGTAAATTTTTTTAAAGTTTAAACATTAGTATAGTTACATTTTTATGAGTTTTGAATTCACTAGATATATGAAACGCATGCATGTGCACTTGTAAATATTGTAAGCGTTAAATGTCTATGTACATGTATGTCTAGGTTGATACCACAATAAGAATGGGCATTGGGAAAACATTTGATATTGCAGTTACTCGTGAGGCCACTGATTTCCAGGTTATTTACAAAAATTTCTACACAAAATGTGCAAACTTGAATATATATATATATATATTAACCTAATTCAATTGTACATGTTTTAATTTTGATCTTGTAGGACTTTGTTAGTGCAACTTTCAGCCTTGACCCAAACATAGTTACACCACCAGGAGGACATGTAGAGCAGGTTCTAGATCAAATGGTAATTTAATTTTTTTATTATATTTAAAGTCAATTATAAATTTTAAATTGAATATATACATAATATGATATGTTTACATATTCTTTTTCTTTTATAGCATGAGACACATCTTGTAGTTGAGCATGTATAGACAGGTCCTGGAGAAGAGCCTAGTGCACAACCTCGGAATATGATACAATTAAAATATGATAAATTATAAATTAAATTGAATTAAAAAAAATTAATTATAGAGTTGTACATCTAATTTCAAATTTCTTTGTCTTGTTTATGTAGATTGATTTAGAGAATTTAGAGGTTGCTTCAGGTGCACCAGAGCATCCAAACGTAGATATGATGGTAATTTAATTTTATTATGGATTATAAATTAAATTGTCATTAAATCATTTTTTTATTGTCTTACATCTGATTTCATCTTTCTCTTATACAGAGTGTTTCAGGTCATCCACATAGTCCGCACGGTGTGAAGAGGTCTCTTGATTATAGAGATAGTACATGACCTAGAAACATGTGATTTTATGTGTTATATTTGTATATTTTGTGGACTATATTTATTGTTTCTCACATGTAATCTGTTGGACTTTATTTCATGCACTTAATATATTGGTTTCATGCACTTAATATGTTACATAAATTATGGACTTTTTTATTGTTTGAAATTTTAATTTACACATGTACATTTATGCATTTTATGTTCATAGTCAAGACATTAATAGAGGACATTACTGTGAAATTTAGTGATCTCATACATGGATTAATATATGACATTTTAATATTTATACTTTGCAAATTTAGTGATTTCATACATGATATACATGATATGTGCATTCAATAAATAGCGATAATTACTCAATGAACTTATTCAATTCACACCAGTCAATAATCAGTCAATAAATCATAATTTACAAACAAAAGCAATCTATTTATATACCATAAAGGATAAAATTTTAAGAAATAAGCAATACCATAGAAGATTAGAGAATAAAAGCATTAATAAATACTATAAATAATAGTTCATCTAACACTAATTTATAAGTTGTCAAAACAAATAATGACGTCTTAAGGGGGTGTCTAAAGGGGTCATAATAGAACATCTTAAGGGGATGTCTTAAGGGGTCATAATACGCCTAAATGGGATGTCTTCAGGGGTATTAAGGGGGTGTCTTAAGGGGTCTTAAGGGGCTGTCTTAAGGGGATTATTAAGGGGTCATAATACGTCTTAAGGATATAATTGATTTAACAATAATGTATGCATGATATTTAGTGATTATACATGTAAACATAAAGTTTCAAAGTAGGAAAACATGCACATTTAAGAAACGAAATATATAGAATATTGATTTGATATATAGAAGTACATAGAGTATGTTTTTACCAAGTATTTCATGTTGTCTAGGTTGAATCTGCATGGACTAGATTCTTTTTGTGATTATGCCTTAAGGATGTATAAAAGGACAATTTAAATCAATTTCAACTAATAACACACTTGACCAATGTTGAAACATGTATTTAATGTATTTAAAAGGACAAAATAAAACTAAAACTATATTTACCTGTATTTACTTATTCCATTGTACCATCTACATCCTCTCTTTTTGCAATGCATCTATGATTGCCTCATGCTCTTCCATAGAAATTGACCATAGCAATTTTTTGAAGGTCTTCCACGATACCTCTAGTTTTATATTTGTTGCCACCACCAAATGTGAATAATGCATAATCTTTTTATGTGTTTCATAGTCTTATGTAGGTAGACCATTCTTTCTTCTCAAGTATTTTCGTAGCCAAGTGCCAACAACCACCACCGATCCTATTGGAAAACATGTTAAAAAACCATCATCAAATAAGTTCTCAAAATTTTCTTAAGGGGATCAAAGACTTGTTCTAAAAAATTGCTTAAGGGGATCTAAAACTTGTTATCATTTGAAATTTGCTTAAGGAGGTGTCTTAAGGGGATCACCGTACCTGTTGGATAATGAAAGCCATCATCATCTTCTCGAAGTGTTATCAACTTATGTTTACTTTCCACACAACGGGCCAACCAATATTCTGTTTGCTCTTCATTCCCCTCAGGTGCAATAATAGCATACACATGTCTTGCCAACAAAATTCGATTTAATAACTTGTGCATATCCATATAAATAATTTAGTATTACAAAATAACTTAATAAAGTGAAATAAAATAAAATAAATTGAATTAAAATTACCTTCAAGTGTACAAGGTCTGAAACATGGTCATAATCTTCATATGCAAACAATTGATCATTTTCTTCAATAGTTCTTTCATATTGATTATGTGCTTCTGTAGGTGTCAATGATCTTTGCTCCCATTGTTCAACCCATTCTGTATTTTCACACGCTTCCCAATCTCCTGAGATACAAAACTGGCAAAAACATGCAAGCTCCCTTGTCCAAATAGTCCATGTGCTTGTTGTCGTACTCCTAAATGAATGCCATTTAGTAGATCCACTAATTGTCTCACAATCAACTCTAGATACAATGTTCTCTTCTTCAACCAACCAAAAGAATCGATGAATTGTAGAGTAATCACTCGAACCAGGTGTAGATAATCTTCTATTACACCAATCCACAATCTCATGTGCATTTTTAAATTTTACTGAATCCTCAAATTTTAATTGTTCTCTAGCAAGAATTCTTTTGACACATGCACCCCATCATGTTCTCTCTTTACATGCCCAACTTCAAAAAAAAACTCCATATATGTTGGACATTAAGTTCCTTGTGAACCCTACTTAACCAATAGAACATTCTAGCATTTTGAACTACCTCAGATAATTATCTGACCATATGAGGTGTTCTTTCATATGGATTCCTTTCTCTTTAAATTTCTATAAAATATACTAAAACAATATTGAACAAAATCTGATGAGTGTAACCATTGTCACTCAAATAAAAATGATACTCCCTCAAAACTTTTCTTGATTCCTCAGTGCTATCATCTGCATGTCTATAAACAATATGGACAAACATAGCTACTTGCACGAATTATAATATTGAGATTGAATTTCCTCTTGCGGAGCTAGAGTATAATTCTCCACAAAATCAACCACTGAAAGTATAGTACCAATTGGAAATGTGTTTCTACATGCTTAAATTACCATCAAGCCATGAGCATGTTCAAGAGTGCATGACATATTTTGGTACAATTTTATTCTTAAATTCACTCATAAATGCATGCACACTAACTTTTCTATAACTAAATCACAATGCTTTCCTATTTTTCCATCTTTTAAAGAATACTGAACATTCCTAAATCTTTTGACATCTACTAATTGTTGTCCAAAATCATGATCAAAACTTTCATGCAAACAAATTCTTAAAAGTGAAAGATTTCCACAGTTAATGCATTGTCCAAAAATACAAGAACTTAAATAAAATAATTTATCATTAGATTTTTCACAAAACAAACCTGAAATAAACTCTCTTATTGCTTCAGGTGGCATATCAATACCACAATCCTATCTAATCATGTTAGTATGCAAGGTACAACATATATATCAAAAAACATCATAAAAATAATGAAATTGAACATGTATTTTAAAACAACAAGATATTCATTGTTTATTAATTTTTACATACCAGGGTTTACATTTTTCAAAAGACCTTTGACTTATTTCAATATTACCAGGTAACACTGAATCGCTAAATTTTTTTCTATAAAATCCAGTTTGTGTTGTATCTAATAGGTGCTTTGGGTGAGGATCGCAAACTTTGGACTCCACCCTTAATTTTAAAACATCTCTAGTGTTGATGGTCAAAATAGCACAACAACATTAAACAAAATATTACTATTCTATTTCTCCTGAAAGAGAAAGACAAAATATAGCAATCTAACTCCCAAGGTCCTGGTAGTTGATTCTCAATTGTGCTGACAAAATATTACTATTCTATTTCTCCTGAAAGAGAAAGACAAAATATAGCAATCTAACTCCCAAGGTCCTGGTAGTTGATTCTCAATTGTGCTGACATTACTCAATGGTCAATGTGATTGTAATATTCAAAGGGGCCATTGCTGGTAATAAAGAACAAGAGTGCATAACATCAGGTAGTTTAAGTTTGAGGGGTTTTAAACAAAAAGAAAAGATGAAACTGAGCTTTAAATCACATAAACATGAATAAAATCCTTATGTATCCAGACATGCAAATCAACAATGAGTGTTCATTCTACCTAACCAAAATTACAACAAGATGCAATCCATAGAATAAACTACGCTACTGCACACATTCCGTAATGCTAATTCAAATATCATCACCATTCACTAAACTTACTTAAAACAAATTGTTCACTCATCATTCAAAACGTAGCTCAAAATGAATACAATAACAATTCAACTCATAGATAATCCAATGATATGACCTTGAATCCAGTTCCTTCTATTGATTTTCATCAAATAAAGAACAATTAAGCACAACAAAACACTGGTGTATGGATTAATCATATATCATTAACCTTATCCAAAATGGATCCAAACTTTAACAATCTTGACATGAAAACATCTGAGAACTTGTAAAATCGAGCCTTTTACTAAACTATTCAGAGTATCTTTCTAAAATCTTGAAAATCCTAAATCTAGTTTCTTTCAATCTCCTATTCTTAGGTGGTTGATCTTTCTTCAATTAGCCGACCTTTACAAAGTAGATTCTAATGGTACATATAGAGTGCCATGTCCACAAATTTCTCAATCATAAATCCAAATCCACAATTCATGGAATCAGAACTGAACATAGAAGTGGACCTAAGAACCCCTTTTCAAGGCTGATTATATCTTTGTAAGAAGGAGAATCTGATACTTCAAGAAGAAGATAAAGCACACAGATCAGACTTGGAGTAAAGCTTATGTCAACATCCACAGAAAGGGGAGAAAAGGAAAATGGAATCTGACGCCAAGAGTCAATTACTCTTGCCCTGAAAGCTACTGAATGTACTCATCGTAACTGGAGAATACCTGCTGAAGAGTATCCAAATCTGGGCCACCCAACCAGTCACCTTCAAATTTGATTCTCTTAAACTCCGCAGAAACCAAACTTTGCGTCTCCTTTAGCTCAATCAGCTCCTTTCTGGTAGTTCTTACCTCTTCCCAAATATCCATAAACTGATCAAGTAATAAACTCTCTCCATCATCTCCCTTTTGCATGATTTCCTCAAACCTTTCCCTCCATTTCTCCCTTAATTTATCCAAAGATAGGCCTTCTTTGTTTGAGGGATCTATGTTGATTATAATGGCTACCACTACCTCTAACTTAACCATCTGTTGATGCAAGTCCTTGGTCATTTCTCGGACCTCTTCTTGCTGCCCATGTATAACTCTAGATTTGTATCTTATGATATTTACAATCTTTTCCAAACAATCTTTGTTACCTTGCTCAAGAATTGAATATTCTAACAAGACGGATTTGGGCACTTTGCTAATACCCTTCAACTTTTTAACACATTCTTTCTATTCACCATCTTGCTTGTCCAAATCTTTATCTTGCTGGTCTAGATCTTCTGCTAACTCGAGAGCAGCTTCATGAATCTTAGAGCCTTCAACAAGAATATCATCAACCTCCTGATTAAGCTTATCCAACCATTTGTCCATCATTCTCACCTTACTCTTCATCTGAATCAAATCATCAGCTTCCCTCTTTGTTAACAAGACTGGGAATTCAAGACATGCAACCTGTTGAGAAATGGGACTAGAAACATCCTTCAAGAAACTATGAAGCTGATCCAACTGAGCCTTAAGCTCATCTTTCCTTTGCTTGTCCTTGATCATCCACGTTTTGGTTGAAGAAGCCACAATATCGATCAAACTCATTTGCTGATTCCTTGTAGGCTTTCCCAAATTTACCGCTCCCAACTGATAATCAGTTATTTGCATGTCATCACGGTTCTTTTCCATTATAGGAATGGCACATTCAACAATGATCTCTCCGGCCTCAACAAGCCTAGTGGAGTGAAGAACCTGAGACCTTTTCTTTTGCTTCTCTTTTCTAATCTCCATCATCTCTTCCCAGTTCAACGACTGTGGTTGAACAACTGGGTTTCTTTCCAAATCCAACTTGAGCCAAGTTGGAGCAACAGGGGTAGTGACTGCCTGGGTTGAAGAGGAAGTAACAATGGTGGAAGACATAGGTTGCAACAATGTAAGCTTTGGTTGAGAATCAACCTCCAACACATCTTGTTGATCACCTTGCTCCCCTTCCATTGCTAGCTTTTCGGCTTCCTCTCTATCCTTCTGATCTTGTAGCTTCTTACGCTCTAGCTCCTGCCTTAAAATTTCTTCTTCTTCTTTCTTCTTTTCATAAATTTCATCTCGCTGCTTTTTCAATGTTTCAACATAATCCCATGCTTCCTTGGATTTCCTTGCATATTCAGCCATCTCAGCAGCCTCTTGTTCCCTCTTTAGGCATTCTTTCTCTTCCCTCTTTCTATAGGCCTCCTCTTGTTCCTTGAGTTTAGCTTCAACAACTTCTTTTTCTCTTCTTTACTGAGCTTTTTCCTCTTCAAGATCATGAATTTTCTGCTGCAATACCAACCTATCCCTTTCTTCTTGAAGTTTGAATTCTTGTTCCTTTTGTTGTTGCTGTTGAGCTAACTCATCGGCCTTCACTTTATCTTCTAACTCCTTTTGCTTGGCCGCCAACTCAGATTGTACTCCGGCCCCTTCTTGTAGCTTAGCTGATGCCTCAGCTTGTGCTTTAGCATCAACTTCTCTTTTTGCCTCCTAAAAGAGTTTCTAATCATTCTCTTCAGTCAACATGTGTTCAGTGCCTGCATCATCCATCACATCCATGCTCTTTATCTGAGGGAGTCTTTTTTGAATCAGTTTCTATATTATATATCTCCACCTTGTCCTCCATTTGCCTCAAGGCTTTTGCTTCACCATGAAGAGCTCCCATTGATGATTCATGGCCTAACTCTAGTGTATCAAAGGGCTGAGTAGGTGGCTCTTTTGTAGCAGATGTAGAAACAACTCCCTCCATAGTTATTTCATCTTCATGCACCTCTGGAAAATCCTGAGGAACCACCTCCTCCTCTTGTTGCTTAGAAGGCAAAAACTCCAAGGGTTCCTTAGGTGACATCCTTCTTTTTACCCTTTTGTACCCCTGGGTGGTACCATCCTTCCTCTTCTTTGATAATGATGCCTCGGCCTGATTAACCCTTAAACTTACCCATTGGATACTCCTATCAAGCACCGGTTTGGCAATCTGCATTATATCAAATGTCTCATTTGCACTCAAATCAATTGGATCAAGATCCTTTGTTCCAATATTATCTACATCATATCTAGGATCCAAAACTATCCCATCATCAGATAATGTATCAGGAATATCCTCCTTTATCCCAAACTCAATCATGAGTGGGATAGATATCCTTTCATAATTCCTTTTTCACATATCATATTCATCTTGCAAATCTTGCCAAAAATCCTCCAATATATTGAAGTGCTTCTCAGAGACACTGGGGAGCAAAGCCCTCATCCTCTGCTTTGGATCATAGTATTTCCTAGCAGTGTACAAGCCCAACTTCAAGTAAGCTAATTCATTGCAAACAGCCTTACCTGCCTGAATGTGCGGACAACAAAAGGATCCTAGCTTCATTGGAAACTTGTGGCACCCAGTCTAATGTTTATTGCTAAACTGTAGGTTGACAACCAAGGCTTGATAAATAAATTTCCATTAAGATGATTCTATCACCACAACACCTGGGTAGCAAATGGGGATGATCATCGAAGCCTACCAATGTAAAGTAAGTGAATGTAGGGTACTGGATAAACAAGTTTCCCCATTCGTTCACAAAAGCCATTGCCTCCCTGCTAAGTCTGTACCCAGCATCACCATTAAGTTTATTGATAATGACATAAAGAAAAGTATCATTTAACCTTCTATAATATTGCTCCGATGCTTGTAAGGTGAGCTGGTTATAATGCTCCCACACCTTCTTCTGTCCTTGGGCTCCTCCCAATATACCCATTCTTTGAAGTCTAGGAAAGATCCCCACTCGAGCAGCTGTATAGACCACATAGGAGGTCATAAAGAAACACTTGGTTTCTCTCACCCTCATCATCTGATTGTGAATGCTATCAGACACTATCATTGACCAATCAAATTGTTGCCTCCCATTTTAAATAGCTTGAATAAAAGGAAACATCCATTCCTTGAATTGTGAAGCATCCCTCTTCCCAAACACCCTAGACAAGAACATAATTATATCTCCAATTTCTTTACTAAAATCCACCCTCTTAGGTTGGTCTAGAAGCTTGGTCAAAGATTTCTTCTCCACTCTCATCCAAGTCGTATTCATGTAGAGTCTATTCCCCTCCTTGTTTTCACTGTAAAGCTTCAGAGCCTCTGCCTCATTTAATTGTCTAGGATTCTTGGGATCAGGCATATGAAATAGGAATTTGATCATTAGGGGTGTGAAGTCAATAATGACATTGCCCTTCACATCCATACACTGCCTAGTGGTTGGGTTATATGCTCTAGCTGTTGCAAGAATCAACTCCGGGCATTGAACAGATATAGGGAAGAGTGCAACATGTGCCAACCCGGATTGAACAATCCTTTCTATCCTTGGTGTGACCTGCTCCTCAGTAAAAGTATCCACAATCAATTCTTCATAGTCTAAAGGACCCAAATTGGTGTCAGTAATATAAGTCCAATCAGAAACAATTTTGCTAGCTGTGAGGACAACCTCCCTATGTTTACATCTCAAGGTATACGGGAGCTGTTCCACTTTAATCTTCTTTGGCCTAGGTCCTTGCCATGAAGTTTCCCCTGGTTGGCTTCTTTGAGAGGCCTCATCCGATAGTCCTGACATCTCTTAATACCTGCAACAATTCCCTGTTATTAGACAAACAATGCATCTAAGTTACTCAATTATATAACCATTGCTCCATCCTCCTAAGATAATACTTAGTCAAACTATGCATTTATCGGAAGCGGGACCGTAGAAGCACCATGCATAAACAATGTTTCATATCATATGGCGGGGCCAGGATCGGGAATGGATACAAAACAAATAGTGTATAAGGCATAGCTGGAATGGGAACTAGACAAAGCTATAACAGAGTTGGGGTCGGGATGGGAACCAAAACATGCTCTGAAGCGGGACCGGAGCAGGAACTAGAACCAAAACAAAACATTGTTACCAAATTCAACCTCCTCCCCGGACTCGGTTCCGATGAAGAATAAAGACACTAACATCATAAGGAATGGGAATGGATCAGAGACAGTCGGAGTAAGGACTAGATCGGAAATCAAACTAGGAATAAAAGATAGCTACTAAGTTCAACTTTATCTCTGAACCCGGTTCCGACAAAGAGTAATAGATAGTCATTACAATGAGGGACGGGAACGAGTAAAACCTACCAATAAACAGCCCTCAAAACAAGGTCACATGGGCCCCAAACCCCAAGTTACATGGGCCCGTGTAGAAACGAACAAAGGCCTAATTTTAAAGTTGCGATAACTCCTCCGTACATCAACCATTAAAACCATGAACAGGTAAAGAAACATGAAACCCTAATCCACACGATACCCTATTTGTAAAAACTAGGGCACAGTGAAAAACCATGACAAACCACCCAAAAACCAACGTGATAAAAACTAGAACAAGGTTCCAAATAGAAATTCATTACCCGAGCAAGGAAACCTTTCAAAAATTGAAACCCTAGTCAAAACTAGAGAATGACAAACGAACACTGTCACGAAAGCGACAGCCGAACCAAAATGACAAAAAAAAAGGCGACAAATGGAAAGACAAGAGAACAAAACAAAACAGGATGGAAAAGAAAGAAAGAACTGAACAGACCGAACAAATAGAACAAAAACAAAGACCAAACCAAATGAACAAAAACCATAGAAAGAAACCCGCGAAAATGCCAAAATGACACAAGCGAAAGAACCAAAATAGAAGAAAGAAAAGAAAAGGAACCAACCTCAAGACGCTTCCTAGACTTGATCAGAAATTGAGAATGATTCGCTCCGTAATTTTCCCTGTGATCGCCTCAATTCTCCTAAGAATCTCCTGGTCGTAATTTGCTCAAACACTTCGTGTAATAATAATAATGAGACAATTTAAGCATAATCACACCTTTAATCAACAATTCGCATGTGCGAACAGGCTGCATTTAATGCCATAAATGCGGTTGATCAAGGCGGAGTGAACAATGTGGTCAAATAGTTAAGTCATGTCAATGGAAAATCATAAGGTAATGCGGAGTCAGAGTCAGGTCAGAAACAAGAAAGAGACACCAACAAAATTTTCATATTTCACCTCCCACCCCGATTCTGACTCCGAAAAAAGAACCGACCAAAAACAACAAACAAAGGCGGGAGTAGAGACGAAACAAAAATGGAACTTTTGTAAAGTTCGAAGTTCAAAGTTCCATTTTGATTCTGAATCTAGTCCCGTGAAAGCGAACAAAGAAAAAGCACAAGGAAACGACCGAGGGAACAAAGGGAACAGACCAACACAAGTGTTAGTAAAAAACAACCAACAAACGAAGAAGGGAAAAGAAAAAGGTGGAGTCAGAGTCAGAACCGTATCTGAACTGGAAATCCTGAAATAGTTCCAGGTCTAGACTTGGTTCCGGCTCCGGTTCCGGCAGAACAAAGATGGACTTAGGAGCAAAAACAAAGAACTCCTAAGATCCATCAGACAACAAAAGACAACCAAAACAAAAGACAAAAACAAGTAAAAAAGGGGGACCCATTTTTATTTCAACATAAAAAAGGGGGTGGTTATGCAAGGCATAACAAATGGCAACTCGGCTGGGAAAATGGTTTACCCATTTTTAAGATATTTGAAGAATTCAATCACCCCAAAAACTTATAATTTATGAGACATGTTAACTCAAGTGTGATTAGAATATTTAAGTAAAGTTGAGCTGGAATCTCAAATGTAGGACCAACATAAAACTACTACTTGAATCTGAGTGTGTGCATGCTTATGGTGCATCCTTCTTTATTTGAGCTTTCTCCACACTTGAACAACTATATCTACTATCCAAGCTACATAGGTTGAGTCCTTCGACTGTTGTGCAATGGAATCCTGGGTATTGCTCCACTGCCAGTCAGGCGTCCATAGCCTCAACGAAGATACCTCTAGTTCTCTCAAAGTATTGCTCTACTGCCAGCCAGGCCTCCATAGCTTGGATAGAGATACTTGAATTACCCATTTAGTATTGAGTTTTCCTTTATTGTAGTGCTTCTCTTTTCTTCTTTTTTTTATATATATCTCTTTTATAGGCCTTACTTGCAAAAAAAAAAGTTCTTTTCAAAAACCTTCTCAATACATAGACTTTAATAGTCTGAGATGTGGGTTGAGAACTACAGTGGATCCCATGACAGTCTTAGGGAAACAAATTTTTCACTTGAATCAAAGATATAATCACCCTGAGATGAATAGGCACTTTATAGTTGGATGTTTTATCTATTTTGTGACAGATTCCAATGATAGTTCATAGAGGTTATCTATAATATACCTTACTCCTAATAACCTTCAGACTCATGCTAAAATGACCATAAGACATGAGCTTTTAGAAGAAGATCTTTCATCACATATGCCCAAAAATACCTAAACCAATTTCTTTCCTAGTATCCACAACATTCTTTGAATAACAACCCCAATGTTTAAAGGTTGAAAGAAAAGAGAAATCCCCAAAGAAAAACACAATAGACACAAAACAACAAAGAAAACAAACGGAAAAGACAGAAACAACAAACGAGCAAAAGGAAGCAAAAGGAAACAAAAGGATCAGTAATTACAGAAAATACATATATATAATTAGTTCAGAAATTCAAACCTTCAGGAGCCGAAGTAATGCTTGAGAAATTTCCCATTGACTGGCAATGGAACAGGTTCTCCCTTCAAGGTGCTCAAACGGAAAGTGTTTTCACCCAAGATCTCGGCTACTTGATACGAACCTAGCCAGAGTCTATCAAATTTCTGATGATCACCCTTTTTCTCCTTGGCCTTGTCCCACAACAATACCAGATTTGAGATCCTGAATGCCTTAATCTTAGCTCTTTTGTCAAACCAATGTTTGACAACAGCTTGATGCTTGAAAAATTGCTACAAAGCAGCATCTCTCTGTTCTTCCATGTTCAAAAGGCTTTTTAGCCTCACCTCAATTTGGTCATCTTTTGTATAAAATTCCTGCATGAACTTAAGAACAAGTATCTGTAAATGTATGGGAAAAACCAGATCTTGGCCATAAACTAGTTTGAAAGGGGAATTTCCTAGGGCAACCTTAATACGAGTTCAATCTGCCCATAAATCAAATCTTAACTGGGTATGCCAGTCCCTAGGGTTACTTTCAAGTAACTTCTTTATAACTTCTAACAAGTTCTTGTTAGTAGATTCCACTACACCATTTCCCTGAGGATAATAGTTAGAAGAATATTTGATTATAATTTTGTGTTCATAGGCCCATTGTATAAATTCAGCAAATGAAAAGGCAGGGCCATTGTCACATACCAAGGCAAAGGGCACTCCAAACCTGGTAACGATGTTTTCAGTGAGAAATTTAATAACCACCTCAGTGGTACTGTTCTTGCATGGTTGAACCTTAGTCCAACGGGTGCAATAGTCTGTAGTAGTCAGGATGAATTTGTGCTCTGCAGAAGAATTAGGATTAATGACCCCAACAAAATCCAGTGCCCATTGGGTGAATGGTCTTACCTCATATACTAGTTGTAAAGGCATGGCTGGATTACGCTCCTTTGATGCAGAGGTCTGACATGTATGACATGTCCTAACGTGTTGATGTGCATCCCTAAAGACATGAGGCCAATAATATCCTAATCTGAGGATTTGATGAGCCAAAGAGTCTGCAGATCCGTGTCCTGTGCCATGTCTACCACGAAATTCAGCTATGGCTTGTTTAGCTTCTTGTTGATCCAGACATTGCAGGTACACTCCCTCATAATTTCTTCTGTACAAAGCTCCTCCCTTGAGCATGTAATGAGCACTCTTCATCCTCAGTGCCCTTCTCTGGGTAGCATTCATCCCTTCTGGCCATCTATTATTTAGAAGGAAGAAGATCAAGTCTGTATACCATGGGTCCTTAGTAAATGAATGCACGGTATATTGCTGATAGGTAATATTCTTGTCAACCTCTGCCATGGACTTTGATAAACCTTATCCTCAGACAAGTTTCATTGGAAGGATTTCTAAATCATATTCTTGGAGAATAGCCATCTACTTGCCTCTTCTTTCCCCCAATTCACTTTGCATAAGGAGAGACTTAATCGCTGGATCAGGCACTATAGCAATAACTTGGCTTCTCAAAATGTAATGCCTGAATTTTTTTACTGCTCGCACTAATGCAAAAGCCTATTTTTCCAAAGGTGGATACCTAACTTCTGCATTCTTGAATGGCAAGCTCATGAAAGCAATTGGTCTTTCATCTCCCTCACCTCTGCGTTGTGTTAGGACTGATGCACATGAATGATTAGATGCAAATGAATAAATATAAAAAGGCTTTAAGTAATCTGGGCTGGTCAATACCGGTGCCTCAAATATTGATTGCTTGATATGTGAAAAAGCAGATTTAGCCTCATTACTCCATTCAATTTTAGCATCTTTCT
Source organism: Sequoia sempervirens (assembly GCA_007258455.2). Classification (NCBI taxonomy): domain Eukaryota; kingdom Viridiplantae; phylum Streptophyta; class Pinopsida; order Cupressales; family Cupressaceae; genus Sequoia; species Sequoia sempervirens. The sequence goes on from VDFB02063949.1 coordinate 110,390, forward strand.
TCATCATCTCGTTGAGGGGCTTGACAATTTCTGCAAACCTTGTTATGAATTTCCTCACGAAATTAATCCTTTCAAAGAAGGACCTCATCTCCTTTTTGCTGCTTGGCATCGTTAATTTCAAAATAGCCTCGACTCTATCAGGATCTATGGATATCCTCTTTTCAGATATTACATGCCCTAGAAGTTTCCCTTCAGAAACTCCAAAGACACACTTCTTGGGATTTAGAGAGACTCCATACCTGATACATCTTTTAAGGACCTTGGCTAAATCAGCAGCATGATCCTTTCTCTTCTTGGAAAGTATTGTCAAGTCATCAACATAAATAATAATACACTTACCTATCAAATTTTTAAAAGCCACATCCATTGCGCGCTGAAAGGTAGCTCCAGCGTTAATGAGGCCAAAAAGCATGCATCTATAGGCAAATCTCCCCCACTTCGTACTGAAGGCAGTCTTCATCCTGTCCTCATGACTGACAAGCACTTGGTTATATCCAGAATAGCCATCTAAAAATGACATCATCTAGGAACCATTAATAGTATGCAATACCTCATCAAGAGAAGGAAGTGGATAGTTATCCTTCTCTGAGGCCTTGTTCAAATTCCTAAAATCAACACACAACTTGATCTCCCCACTTTTCTTACGCACCGGCACTAGATTGGCAACCCATGTGGAATGCCTTACGGGGAAGATGATTCTTGCTGACAAGAGCTTTTGCACCTCCTTATGTATTAAAGGCTTAATCATTTTATTGACCGGGTGCTACTTTTGATGAAAGGGCTTGGCTTCTGGCTTTAGCAGTATTGTATGTGGGATGACAGAGGTGTCAAAGGTTTTCAAATCCTCATAACTCTAGGAAATCATTACAATATCTTCTTTTAACACCTTGATTATTTCGTTTCTAATTTCCTTAGGGTAGGTCTTACCTATAAGAACATTTCTTTCAGGGCCTGAATCAGCCAGATTAATCAATTTGTATTTTCCCCCTTCACTTTGCGTTGGCACTCTTTCCCGAGCCTGAGGATCAAAATCAAATATCCTTTCTAATGCTACCATCCCCTTGGGAATGCTATTACTCTTTAAGTTCATCACTCCTTCTATATCACAATCTTTAGGGTCCCATTCTCCCTGATCTCTATCTGACTCATCTATGATCTATCCTTCAAAGGCATCTGAACTTGCCAAGAAGGCAAGTATGTGTTGGTCATCCTCGAAGACCTAAAAATTCTGAACATTGTCAGGGACTGCAGGGATTGAAACTAACTCTACTGAAAATATTTTCAATTTGGAATCTTGCATGGGCTCCAAAGTACTAGTAGTGACCACCAAAGCATCTGCAATCTGATTTTTCTCCCTAGGAATCAGATTAATTTCGAAAGCATCAAAGTCCTCGATCAGATTCCAAACCCTATTTCTGTAGGCAACCAATCTTTTGTTATGGTAGGTATATTGGCTGCGAACCTATTTGACAATAACTTCAGAGTCCCCCATCACCATAAGAGATGTGACCTTCTTCTGATGGGAAAACATTAAGCCTCTAGCCAGTGCTTCGTAGTCTGCCACATTATTTGTGCAACCAAACTGTAGCCTATAGGAAGCAAAGTAGGTCTTCCCTTTTGGATTGGTTAATTCTACCCCTGCTCCACTTCCTGATTTGGACTTGGAGCCATCAAATTTCAAGATACATAACTGATCTGGGGCAGAAATCTCCTTTTTCTGGCCCACAGTCTTTTTCTTGGCAGAAGTACATGGTGGCTCGAACTGGTGCTGATCATCAGTACTTGAAAGTAACTGGGAGCACAATTCATCAGAAGATTCCCCTGAATTGAAAGTTTGTTCAGGAAGTGATTCCTGAACTTCCCTTTGAACTAGGTCATGATTTGGTACCTTCGTCATTAATTCTCTGGGCATTGGAAGGGTTTCGAGAGTAAGTGTAATTAGCAAAGACTGAGATTCCTCAGTTTCTTGTGGTAATTCGGAACACAGAACCCGAGTCTGCTCGAGTTGAGGAAGTGATTCACTCTGAGCAGAGCTGACTCTCGTAAGGATGGTTGCATCCTTAGCTCGGAATGGAAATTCATTAATAGGGGCTTAGGATTGACACTCACTAGTTTCTTCTACCCGGGAGACATGTTCTAAAACATCCACACATGGTTGGCAAGTTAATTTAGAGTGATTTTGGTAATGCACCCTACACTAGTTAGGAAGTAAGAGACTCCACATATCGACTTCTTCTCCCAGTACCAGCCTGTCTTGTTGTAATTTTCATGTCAGGACTTGCTGATTAACAATAATCATTGGGTCATTTTGCTCAGAAAGGGGTGAGTCATCATAATGAAGTACAAAAAAGGTCATGATCTCTTCCTGTTTGTAAACCCCTATCTCGGTTTCAAAATAGGCTACCTCATTAGGAGTATTATTTTCAGTGATCATCTGCTTGAGCCTGGGCTCACTTTCAATTTTGATTTGGGTTGCTATTCCTTTCTAGGGCAGCCACATGTGTGAGAAATCCAAAGACAAATATCCACCTAGGCTTTTCATCTGGTCTCTAGTCAAGAGCATACCATAGGTTTCTGGGATATCTGCGACTTGGACATCCACATAAGTTTGGATCCTTGGATCAGACCCAATCTGTACATGAATTTTTTTAAGCTCTCCTACCACATTAACTTCCATTTTATCTAACTGGATAACCTTTTTATTTGTCTGGAGTGGGCTCAAACCTAACTTCCTACAAATGGAAAAGGGCATAACATTCGCCGACGCCCCAGAATTCATAGGATAGTTATGTAAATTCTTTCCAAAAATTCTCAAACTTAGCAAGAAAGGTGGTGTACCAGTCTTACCTTTGTAGAGAGCTGCATTCATCTCATTAGTAGGAGTCACCTTTTCTTTCCCTCTCGACCTATTTGCTTCCCCCAAGGCTTTCAACAAGATTTCCTTTTGAGCAGGGCACCATTTCAGAACATCAAAGAAAGACATTGAAGTCTTCTGCCTCTACATTTCTGCAATAAAATCAAATTCTAAATCATTCCTAACCTAATATTTAGGAATTGAAAATGGATTACCTTTGTTTTGAGAATCTGTTGGTCCCTTTGGTGGTGGTGGATTATTGTCAGCATTTTGATTCAGGGGAACCATGTTTTTAGGAGGGGCAGAGGTCGTGAATTGCCCTCTGTTCTGATTTCTAAGGAAGTGGCCTCCCTTGGTTTGGAAGGCCTGGGCATCATAAACATCTTCCACTGCTTCATTGTCCTCCTGATTGGGAAATGGAAGTTCTTGCTCAAAGACCTCATATGCCATGGCAATGTCAGTAGATCCACCAAATTTGTTGAATGTACCATGGAATGGAGCATCAACTTGGGTAATCTTAACCATTTTCTCCATCTCTGGACAATTTACCTCAGAGTGGACCACAGTGTCATGTAGCCTACACCAATTAGTCATAAGGTTGAGGTCTGCCACATTAGCAGTGTGTTGCCTCTCGTCTCCTGCTTGATAATTGTGGGACACTCCTCCATTATTGGGTCCGGTATTCCATTGCCTATTATTGCTAGGCCTTTGATTGTATCCTCTATTCTAGTTTTGATAGTTTTGGTTAGAGGAGATTTGGTTTTGGAAATTCCTATTGGTGTTCTGATTAGTATTGGAATAACCATTCTGGTTAAGATAACCACCCTGATTAGAATATCCTCCCTGATTCTGAGAACCTTGGTTCTGGTTCTGAGGGGGATTTTGTTTGAGTTGAGCCATGTCATTAGACATCTGAGACAATGTATTCTTGAGAGTCTCCATCTCGTTGGTCAGTTGGAGAGTCTTTTCACTTTCTACATTCTTCACAGCGAAAGATGAATTAACTGAACTTGACCCTCCAGCTTGATTCTAGTAATTTTGGTTTTGCTGGGAGGAATCCTGTGGACCATTATTAAAAAATGGTAAGGGAGGCGAACCTTGGAATTCAGACATGGGTCCGTATTGGGAATAGGACATCCCTGGGACAGTATTGAACAACGGGGGTGGATTGGACATTGGGTACCCTAAAGGAGGGAGAACTCCTCCTAGACTCCCACTTTGCAGATTAATATGTTGTTGTAGCTGAATGGCAAGATGATATACCTTAGCCAAAGTGTTAGTTTCATTAGCACGATATGTTCTTTTCAAGAACAAGCTAATCAGAGGGTCCACAACCCTTACATATGCTAAGATGGCAATGTTTTCTGCCACTAGGTAAGGATCCTGTAACCTTCGGTACATTCTCTAGAACCTGGTGTTGAATAGAGGCAGTGGTTCATGGTGTTCCTTCCTTATAGTGGCAAACTGGTGGTAAAGGATGGCAGGGTCTACATAAACCCTAAATTGGTTAATGAAGGCGTTCTCTAAATCCATCCAACTCAGGACTGACCCCTGGGGTAAGTTTAGGTACCAATTGTACACCATGTCTCCCAAAGAATAGGGAAACAACCTGCACACAACATCTTGATGAGCCACCTCAGCATAGGTACATGCATCTTTAAATGCCTGTATGTGCTCCTCGACACTTCTTGACTCCCCATGCATGTACTTGGGACATAACCTCTCTGGGTTCTTTGGGAGATCGTGTATACCGCCAGGGATAGTCCCTAACGGTGAAGGGTTATTAACAAAGTAAGCCATAGGTCTTGGCGGTGATAGAGGTTGAGCAGGTTGTAAAATGGGTGAAAGTGGTTGGTGAGGTGGTGTAGATGGATTTGGTGGAAACCTAGGTGGAGTGAGCGGTGGTGATAAAGGTTGGACCAAGACTCTACGAGCCCAAGGCCTATGCCCAACAGGGGTGTGGAGTTCAACAAATAGTTCAAAATTCTGAGAAGATCTAAGAATTCTCTCGAACCTATCTGGTGAAAATGACCCAATGCAAGCAGCTTGTTCTTCAGGCCCTCCTTCTAGTGCCAGATCTGTTGATGGTCAAAACAACACAACAACATTAAACAAAATATTACTATTCTATTTGTCCTGAAAGAGAAAGACAACATATAGCAATCTAACTCCCAAGATCCTGGCAGTTGGTTCTCAACTGTGCTGACATTACTCAATGGTCAATGTGATTGTAATATTCAAAGGGGCCATTGCTGGTAATAAAGAACAAGAGTGCATAACATCAAGTAGTTTATGTTTGAGGGGTTTTAAACAAAAAGAAAAAGATGAAACTGAGCTTTAAATCACAAAAACATGAATAAAATCCTTATGTATCCAGACATGCAAATCAACAATGAGTGTTCATTCTACCTAACCACAATTACAGCAAGATGCAATCCATATAATAAACTACGCTACTACACACATTCCGTAATGCTAATTCAAATATCATCACCATTCACTAAACTTACTTAAAACAAATTGTTCACTCATCATTCAAAACACAGATCAAAATGAATACAATAACAATTCAACTCATAGATAATCCAATGATATGACCTTGAATCCAGTTCCTTCTATTGATTTTCATCAAATAAAGAACAATTAAGCATAGCAAAACACTGGTGTATGGATTAATCATATATCATTAACCTTATCCAAAATGGATCCAAACTTTAACAATCTTGACATGAAAACATATGAGAACTTGTAAAATCGAGCCTTCTACTAAACTATTCAGAGTATCTTTCTAAAATCTTGAAAATCCTAAATCTAGTTTCTTTCAATCTCCTATTCTCAAGTGGCTGATGTTTCTCCAATTAGCCAACCTTTACAAAGTAGATTCTAATGGTACATATAGAGTGCCATGTGCATGAATTTCTCAATCATAAATCCAAATCCATAATTCATGGAATCAGAACTGAACATAGAAGTGGACCTAAGAACCCCTTTACAAGGCTGATTATATCATTGTAAGAAGGAGAATCTGATACTTCAAGAAGAAGATAAAGCACACAGATCAGACTTGGAGTAAAGCTTATGTCAACATCCACAGAAAGGGGAGAAAAGGCAAATGGAATATGACACCAAGAGTCAATTACTCTTGCCCTGAAAGCTCCTGAATGTACTTGCCATAATTGCAAAATACCTGCTGAAGAGTATCCAAATCCGGGCCATCCAACCAGTCACCTTCAAATTTGATTCTCTTAAACTTTGCAGAAACCAAACTTTGTGTCTCCTTTAGCTCAATCAGCTCCTTTCTGGCAGTTCTTACCTCTTCCCAAATATCCATAAACCGATCAAGTAATAAACTCTCTCCATCATCTCCCTTTTGCATGATTTCCTCAAACCTTCCCCTCCATTTCTCCCTTAATTTATCCAAAGATAGGCCTTCTTTGCTTGAGGGATCTATGCTGATTATAATGGCTACCACTACCTCTAACTTAACCATCTGTTGATGCAAGTCCTTGGTCATTTCTCGGACCTCTTCCTACTACCCATGCATAACTCTAGATTTGTATCTTATGATATTTGCAGTCTTTTCCAAAAAATCTTCGTTACCTTGCTCAAGAATTGAATATTCTAACAAGACGGATTTGGGCACTTTGCTAATATCCTTCAGCTTTTTAACACATTCTTTGTATTCACCATCTTTCTTGTCCAAATCTTTACCTTGTTGGTCTAGATCTTCTGCTAACTCGAGAGCAGCTTCATGAATCTTAGAGCCTTCAACAAGAATATCATCAACCTCCTGATTAAGCTTATCCAACCATTTTTCCATCATTCTCACCTTACTCTTCATCTAAATCAAATCATCAGCTTCCCTCTTTGTTAACAAGACTGGGAATTCAGGAGATGCAACCTGTTCAGAAATGGGACTAGAAACATCCTTCAAGAAACCATGAAGCTGATCCAGTTGAGCCTTAAGCTCATATTTCCTTTGCTTGTCCTTGATCATCCGCGTTTTGTTTGAAGAAGCCACAATATAGATCAAACTCATTTGTTGATTCCTTGTAGGCTTTCTCAAATTTACCACTCCCAACTAATAATCAGTTATTTGCATGTCATTACGACTCTTTTCCATTACAGGAATGGCACATTCAGCAATGATCTCTCCAGCCTCAGTAAGCCTAGTGGAGTGAAGAACCCAAGACCTTTTCTTTGGCTTCTCTTTTCTAGTCTCCTTCATCATCTCTTCCTAGTTCAACAACTCTGGTTGAACAACTAGTTTTCTTTCCAAATCCAACTTTAGCCAAGTTGGAGCAATAGGGGTAGTGACTGCTTGGGCTGAAGAGGAAGTAACAGTGGTGGAAGATAGGGGTTGGAACAATGTAAGCTTTGGTTGAGAATCAACCTCCTGCACATCTTGTTGATCACCTTGCTCCCCTTCCATTGCTAGCTTTTCGGTTTCCTCTCTATCCTTATGATCTTGTAGCTTCTTATGCTCCAGCTCCTGCCTTAAAATTTCTTCTTCTTTCTTCTTTTCATACATTTCATCTCGCTGCTTTTTCAATGTTTCAACATAATCCCATGCTTCCTTGGATTTCCTTGCATATTTAGCCATCTCAGCAGCCTCTTGTTCCCTCTTCAGGCGTTCTTGCTCTTCCCTCTTTCTATAGGCCTCCTCTTGTTCCTTGAGTTTAGCTTCAACAACTTCTTTTTCTCTTCTTTGCTAAGCTTTTTCCTCTTCAAGATCATGAATTTTCTGCTGCAATACCAACCTATCCCTTTCTTCTTGAAGTTTGAATTCTTGTTACTTTTGTTTTTGCTGTTGAGCTAACTCATCGGCCTTCACTTTATCTTCTAACTCCTTTTGCTTGGCCGCCAACTCAGATTGTACTCTAGCCCCTTCTTGTACCTTAGCTAATGCCTCAGCTTGTGCTTTAGCATCAACTTCTCTTTTTGCCTCCTCAAAGAGTTTCCACTGATCCTCTTCAGTCAACATGTGTTCAGTGCCTCCATCATCTGTCACATCCAAAGATGTTGATACATGATGCTCTTTATCCGAGGGAGTCTTTTCTGAATCAATTTCTATACTATGTATCTCCACCTCGTCCTCCATTTGCCTCAACGCTTCTGCTTCACCATGAAGAGCTCCCATTGATAATTCATGACCTAACTTCGGTGTATCAAAGGGCTGAGTAGGTGCCTCTTTTGTAGCAGATGTAGAAACAACTCCCTCCATAGTTATTTCATCTTCATGCACCTTTGAAAAGTCCCGAGGAACGACCTCCTCCTCTTGTTGCTTAGAAGGCAAAAAATCCAAGGGTTCCTTAGGTGCCATCCTTCTTTTTACCCTTTTGTACCCGTGGGTGGTACCAGCCTTCCTCTTCTTTGACAATGATGACTCGGCTTGATTAACCCTTAAACTTACCCATTGGATACTCCTATCAAGCACTGGTCTGGCAATCTGCATTATATCAATTGTCTCATCTGCACTCCAATCAACTGGATCAAGATCCTTTGTTCCAATATTATCTGCATCATATCCAGGATCCAAAACTATCCCATCATCAAATAATGTATCAGGAATATCCTCCTTTATCCCAAACTCAATCATGAGTGGGATAGATATCCTTTCATAATTCCTTTTTCACATATCATAGTCATCTTGCAAATCTTGCCAAAAATCCTCCAATATATTGAAGTGCTTCTCAGAGACACTGGGGAGCAAAGCCCTCATCCTCTACTTTGGATCATAGTATTTCCTAGCAGTGTACAAGCCCAAATTCAAGTAAGCTAATTCATTGCAAACAGCCTTACCTACCTGAATGTGCAAACAACAAAAGGATCCTAGCTTCATTGGAAACTTGTGGCACCCAGTCTAATGTTTATTGATAAACTGTAGGTTGACAACCAAGGCTTGATAAATAAATTCCATTAAGATGATTCTATCACCACAACACCTGGGTAGGAAATGGGGATGACCATCGAAGCCTACCAATGTAAAGTAAGTGAATGTAGGGTAATGGATAAACAAGTTTCCCCATTCGTTCACAAAATCCATTGCCTCCCTGCTAAGTCTGTACCCAGCATCACCATTAAGTTTATTGATAATGACATAAAGAAAAGCATCATTTAACCTTCTATAATATTGCTCCGATGCTTGCAAGGTGAGCTGGTTATAATGCTCCCACACCTTCTTCTGTCCTTGGGCTCCTCCCAATATACCCATTCTTTGAAGTCTAGGAAAGATCCCCACTCGAGCAGCTGCATAGACCACATAGGAGGTCATAAAGAAACACTTGGTTTCTCTCACCCTCATCATCTGATTTTGAATGCTATCAGACACTATCATTGACCAATCAAATTGTTGCCTCCCATTTTAAATAGCTTGAATAAAAGGAAACATCCATTCCTTGAATTGTGAAGCATCCCTCTTCCCAAACACCCTAGACAAGAACATAATTATATCTCCAATTTCTTTACTAAAATCCACCCTCTTAGGTTGGTCTGGAAGCTTGGTCAAAGATTTCTTCTCCACTCTCATCCAAGTCTTATTCATGTAGAGTCTATTCCCCTCCTTGTTTTCACTGTAAAGCTTCAGAGCCTCTGCCTCATTTAATTGTCTAGGATTCTTGGGATCAGGCATATGAAATAGGAATTTGATCATTAGGGGTGTGAAGTCAATAATGACATTGCCCTTCACATCCATACACTACCTAGTGGTGGGGTTATATGCTTCAGCTACTGCAAGAATCAACTCCGGGCATTGAACAAATATAGGGAAGAGTGCAACATGTGCCAACCAGGACTGAACAATCCTTTCTGTCCTTGGTGTGACTCGCTCCTCAGTAAAAGTCTCCTCATGCAATTCTTCATAGTTGAAAGGACCCAAATTGGTGTCAGTAATATCATTCCAATTAGAATCAATTTTAGTAGCTGTGAGGACAACCTCCCTATGTTTACATCTCAAGGTATATGGGAGCTATTCCACTTTAATCTTCTTTGGCCTAGGTCCCTGCCATGAAGTTTCCCCTGGTTGGCTTCTTTGAGAGGCCTCATCCAATACTCCCTACATCTCTATATACCTGCAACAATTCCCTGTTATTAGACAAACAAAGCATCTAAGTTACTCAATTATATAACCATTGCTCCATCCTCCTAAGATAATACTTAGTCAAACTATGCCTTTATCAGAAGCGGGATTGTAGAAGCATCAGGCATAAACAATGTTTCATATCATACGATAGGGCCGAGATCGGGAATGGATACGGAATAGACGATGTATAAGGCGGAACAGAAACGGGAACTAGAGAAAGCTATAACGGAGTTGGGGCCGGGACAAGAACCAAAACATGCTTGGAAGTGGGATTGGAGTGGGAACTGGAACCAAAACAAAACATTGTTACCAAGTTCAACCTCCTCCGCGGACCCGGTTCCGATGAAGAGTAAAGACACCAACATCATAAGGAATGGGAATGGATCAGAGACAGTCGGAGTCAGGGCCGAATCAGAAATCAAACCAGGAACAAAAGATAGCTACTAAGTTCAAATTTATCTCCGAACCTGGATCCGACAAAGAGTAATAGATAGTCATTATAATGAAGGATGGGAACGAGTAAAACCTACCAATAAACAACCCTCAAAACAAGGTCACATGGGCCCCAAACCCTAGGTTACATGGGCCCGTGCGGAAACTAACAAAGGCCTAATTTTAAAGCTGCGATGACTCCTCCGTACATCAACCATTAAAACCATGAACATGTAAAGAAATGTGAAACCCTAATCCACACGATACCCTATTTGTAAAAAATAGGGCACAGTGAAAAACCATGACAAACCACCCAAAAACCAACGTGATAAAAACTAGAACAGGGTTCCAAACATAAATTCGTTACTCGAGCAAGGAAACCTTTCAAAAATTGAAACCCTAGTCAAAACCAGAGCACAAAAAATCAACCCTGTCACGAAAGCGACAACCGAATCAAAATGACAAAACAAAAAGTGACAAACGGAAAGACAATGGAACAAAAAAAAATAGGATGGAAAAGAAAGAAAGAACCGAATAGACCGAACAAAAAGAACAAAAAAAAAGACCAAACCAAATGAACAAAAATCACAGAAAGAAACCCGTGAAAATGCCAAAACGACACAAGCGAAAGAACCAAAATGGAAGAAAGAAAAGTAAAGGAACCAACCTCAAGACGCTTCCTAGACTTGATAAAAAATTTAGAATGATTCACTCTGCAATTTTCCCCATGATCACCTCAATTCTCCTGAGAATCTCCTGGTCGTAATTTGCTCAAACACTTCATATAATAATAGTAATGAGACAGTTTAAGCATAATCACACCTTTAATCAATAATTCGTGCATGCGAACAGGCTGCATTTAATACCATAAATGCGGTTGATCGGGGCGAAGTGAACGACGTGGTCAAATAGTCAGGTCAACAGAAAATCATAAGGTAAGGCGGAGTCAGAGTTGGGTCAGAAACAAGAAAGAGACACCAACAAAAGTTTCATATTTCACTTCCCACCCTAGTTCCGACTCCGACAAGAGAACCGACCAAAAACAACAAACGGAGGCCGGAGCGGAGACAAAACAAAAATGAAACTTTTATAAAATTTGAAGTTCAAAGTTCCATTTTGATTCTGGATCTGGTCCCGCGAAAGTGAACAAAGAAAAAGCACAAGGAAACGACTGAGGGAACAAAGGGAACAGACCAACACAAGTGTTACTAAAAAACAACCAACAAACAGAGAAGGGAAAAGAAAAAGGTGGAGTCAGAGTCAGAATCGTATCCGAACTGGAAATCCTGAAATAGTTCCAGGTCTAGACTTGGTTCCGGCTCTGGTTCCAGCAGAACAAAGGTGGACTTAGGAGCAAAAACAAAGAACTCCTAAGATCCATCAGACAACAAAAGACAACCAAAACAAAAGACAAAAACAAGTAAAAAAGGGGGACCCATTTTTATTTCAACATAAAAAAAGGGGGTGGTTATGCAAGGCATAACATCTAGCATTAGATGAAACCCTAGTATTATCATGCCAATATTTTTTGATCAAAGATTTAATTTCAACATTCAATTTTATATCAGACCTCGGTAGTCATCCACTGAAACTCCAACATTGATTGATAGGATCATTTTCTATACTTTCTCTTCTTTTTGCCGCTCTTAGTAATGTTTTAGGATGTATTATTAAAACTTCACTAATATTGTTTACCATTCTTTTATTTAAAGTTGCTTTGTTAACTATAACAGTAGTTATAGCTCTTCTTGTTGTGTTTTTATCTTTAGATCAACTATTTTTCCCAATAAATTGAATGGCACTAGCAATAGTAGACATAACTTGTTTTAATGATTGATCTTTTCTTTTTGGTTTAACATAAAAGCCTAACCTATTCATTACTTTCCGTATTTTTTGCATTCTCATCAATTGCATCATTAATTGACATTGAAATGCAAATTTTTTACGATAAAATATTTTGGTGTATATTCTATTTGCATGTGTTCTTGTTTGCCTCCAAGAAATTTGACCAGGAAGATTATCAAAAACACCACTTCCAATTTAAAAAAAAGTATTTTCATTAAATTCAACATCACATTCTAGATTTTCATCTTCATTTCATCAACAAAACGGTTTTCATTTTCATTTTCATTTTCATTTTCATTTTCATTTTCATTTTCATTTCATCTTCATCTTCATCTTCACTTCATTTTCATCTTCATCTTCATTTTCATTTTCATTGTCATTTTCATTTTCATTTTCATCTTCATTTTCATCTTCATTTTCATCTTCATTTTCATCTTCATTTTCATTTTCATTTTCATTTTCATCTTCATTTTCATTTTCATTTCATTTTCACCTTCATCTTCATTTTCATTTTCATTTTCATCAAAAATACAAGTAAGAAAATGATCATTTTGATTTTCACTTGCAACAAAATATTTTTGTTTTTCGTTTTCAACAAATTCTATAAAAGGTTCGTCTCTCTGAATATAGTCAATGTCAACATCATTAAGTCCAACATCTTGTAAAACTTCTACATACAAATTTACCATTTCACTAACATGTGGATTTGAAGACATACCTGGATTTGTGGATATTGAAACATTCTCCATAGCATTCAAAGAGGGATTTGAAGACATAGTAGGACTTGTTTATATAATCATATTCTTCTCCAAATCGACTCCTTGCAAATTAACTTCATCTACAACCATGGTATCTTCAATGTTTTCATCTTCAATAGTCGTTGAATTGGTTGCTTCACCATCATTCATTGATTTCATTCTCATTCTTCTTTCTCTTTGTCTTTGTCTCTCTTTTTCCCTATTTGCTTCAACTTCTTGAGGAGTCAATGTCTTCCTTCTTTTATTACGAGCTTTATCTCCCATGATTATAAAATTCTCAAGCACAAATGAATGTTAATAGTGAAATTCTTCAAAATATTCAATCCAAATTGGAAGTTGAATACCTATTAAGACAAAATTCTTCCTCTTGTGTTCGTCAAAACAAGTAGAAAACTACCACAATTCCACTTTAAAAATTAAGTTATGACCTGTAAATACAATAGCTTATGAAAAATCATTCATTTTTAGTGCTCTCGGTCGTACATGGAAGTTGCAGACTTCAGAAAACTTGTGCACAGTGAATTTAAATCATATAAACGGGATCCTGTTAATAACACGGGATCCCGCTTCAAATGAATCAGGATCCCAATTATAAAATGGGATCCCGTTTATGCATAAGTGGGATCCCATTTCATAATCGGGATCTCGTTCACCGACTTTGAACGTCGGGGGCGTTGCTTAGTGAACGGGGTCCCGTTTATGAAATGGGATCCCGTTACACTAACAACGGTCGAAATGTGGTTTAAACGTAATGGGATCCCGATTAGTAAATGGGATCCCATTTTATAATTAGGATCTCATTTTTTTAAAATTTGAATTGCCTTTTGCATTGTGGTTGGGTTTTTGCTTAATTTTTTGGTTCGAGAAAAGCATTGGAAGTCCGAACCTCAACCTTTAACCTGGTTTGACCTACAAGTTGAAGGTCCTAACACTGTCAAAGAAAAATACCAACTTTGGACATATGGTTGATGACCTTTTTTGTAGAATTTTCTAACGAAATTAAAACCCATTTTAGATGAAACAATGTAGATTCTAAATATGTAATTTATTTTGCAATTAGATTATTTTTTATATTTTTCAATTAATTTCGAATAAAATTGGTCCATAAACTTTCAATATCAGAGTTTTTTACTATTTTAATAACTTTTGATCAACATAACATTTTGACAAACGGATTGCACGAGAACAAACTTCAAACAATTCTTTTCAATTTAAAAAAAAAATAAAATGATAAGTTTAGGTCATCTTATGCATATCGTACATGACGATTTTTCAAAATGACAAATCTGCCTAATAAAAATTTAACAAAAAAAATATTCAATAAAAAAATACAAAAAAATATCAAGAACAAGCTTCAGTGAGTCATAAAACTTATCCCAAAAGGATTTAGAAAAATATGATAATTTAAGTCAAAATATGGATGTCGTACACGTGCATGGTATGGTAAAAAAAAATGACTTTTAAACAGTGGTTTTTAGAAATGCCTATTAAAACTCAATTTGTACAATCTAGGTATTGAAATAAATTACATATTTGGAAACTAGACTCCGAGCACTACATTTTATGATTAGCGACTCTTTTAAAGATTTCATCTCTAAGTGCTTCAAATTTTAAGGTCAAATGTGTCAAATGCTGAAAATCAGATAAAACACTTCCACTTTTTGGCCAAAAAGTGGACTCAACTTCTTGCACACCCCAATGCGTATCTCACAAAACCCACACCTATTCTTTGCAAGTAGAGTTATGCCATGAAGAACAATGTCAAAACAAGTACTTCATCCATTTGGGCATCCCAAACTGAAGTCATAACTCAACATTGATTCCGAAGATATCTTCTAAGCTTATCTTCATAAAATATCTTATCATGCAAAAGTGTTAAACTCCAAGATGCCAACTTGGGTGCCCACGGTGGGTCCAAGTCAATATCTGTTAATTGAAACATATCTCTCCACCATTCATGCAAATACCATGCATGATTGATCATCCCCACTTAACTAAATGTGTCACCTATTATTTGTCACACAACTCAAGTCATTAGTCATGCATTCCAAGTCAACTGAAGTCAACTAGAATTCAACTGAAACTAACTACATGCAACTGAAGACAACTTAACCATAACTAAACTAAACTGAACTAAACTAAACTAAACTAAACTGATACTGAACTGAACTGAACTGATCTAAAAGTGTTCCCCAAACACTAGGATTGGAAAGAGATTAAATTCGAATGAAATGAACATGTAAATTGACATTTGTAATTAATTTGAATTCATTCCTCATAACAATTTCCAACTCTTCAAGAAACAAAATAAGGGATTCTTACAACTCAATACACCTCAAACAAGTTAACATGTTAACTCCCAAGTGATTGCCATAAAAATGGAAAATCCATATCCATTTAGGGAAAGGAGTAGACAGTTTACCTTGTTACCTAATACCCTTCATTGCAACATGTTGCAACTTATAAGTAAGAACTTAGTTACTTTACCCCCTATAAGAGCCATTGACACCACTAAGACCTTACCTCCAAACTTTAACTCCAATGCCTTTTGCTATTATCATCGACAAAATGGACACAATACCGAACAATGTAAGCTCTTAAACATATTGTGCAAGATCTCATCGATTCTAATCACATCCAAATTGGTGGTGTTAGTGATCAAGGAAACAAGTTTGTTTCCCCACCCAACCAAAATTTACAAATATTTACCAACCCCATACCAAATCATAATGTCTCTTTTGTGAAAGCTACTAATACTAAGAATGATGTGATGAATGTTGACAAACTTCAAGATGAAAATAATGACAATATAAGTGAAAATGAAAAATACTTACAATGTGTGGTTGACTTCATTGATGTACAACCTTGTAAGGGCCAAACCAAAATGCCCCTTGATATTGCTTTCTCACAAAATGACATAATTAGACGTGCACCTGATGGTCCTCTTTATGTCATTGGAAGAATCAATGACAAGCCTACTAATGGGATATTAATTGATCTCATGTGTGTAGAGAATATGATCATGAGGAATTCTTATTTTTGCATGAACTTTATCAATATTCTTATCAACAACTGAAAGCATGGATCAAAACACATAATGGTTTTGCTTTCCCTACGATAGGTTCGATCACTCTTCCTTTAATAGTTGGAATGAAACAATTGGATGTCTCATTCTCCATCATTCCATCGTCAGACCAATTCTATGTGAAGCTTGGATACCCATGGCTATGCTCCATGGATGTCATCTCGTCGATAGTGCATACATGCTTAAAGTTTCCAATTAGCAATGATATCTTTACTATGCACCATAGTGGCTTTAATCTCGTGTTTTCTCATGGGAATTTCTCGTTGGATTTCTTTTGGATTGAACCTATGGAACCTCTTAAGCCTTGTGAGGACTTCTTTTTCAAATCTTATCAAAAGTTCAAAGCAAGGCGCATAGAATAATTATCCCTTACCAACATGCCTCAACCCATGATTGAGCCTCTTATCATTGATGAAGCCGCAATTGAACCAAAATCCCTTCCAAGTAACCAAGATCAACCCATGACAAATCCTTCACCTATTTCCTATAAGAGACCATGAGACAACAATACAGGTCCTATTGTGTTTATAAAGCTAAAGAGAAAGTGGTTGAACAACCTTCCATGGTTCTCTCCATTCCTCCCTTGCAGAAAGAAAAGAAACCTATGGTTGATAAAGCCACTCCTACACAATCACAACTTGAAAATCATGTAACAAGAAATAGAAATGATAAAGAGTGTAGGTGTAGACGTCGTGTTATTGCTCATAATTTAAATGAAGAGAATAAAATAAAAAATGAAGATCAAACACTAATTGAAACAAATCATGATGATTCTCCACCTTTGCCACAAAAACGACAAGAAACTTCAATGGACATTTTCATTAGGCCTCTTGAGCATATGATTAATTTGGATGATGATGAGATTGTTAAGATTGATGAGGAAGTGCATAATGAGCTAAATTTATTTTTTTCCTCTTTCATGAGCCTAGATGATAACAACCATGATGATCGTTCTATAAAGAGTGACTCACCATACATTGAACCAAGTGATGCTCCTAGTACAACACTTATCGTTGTCCCTTTGGCCAGCTGTTTTCCTTCTGCATATGATGAACAAGATTGGGATGTAGATGACCTACTATAGTTTGACTCACTATTCCATACTAGTATTGTCTTTGTCTTCTTTTCACGTTCTTTGTGATTGCATGTGCATAATGTGATCCCTCGTACAGTGCTACTTGGTGTGTCTTTATATGTTTGTGAGACTACTTTGAATGACCCTTGTCACTCCGTTAGTGCAAGGATATAAAGGAATTGAACCTATCGTGACATTCTACTATTTGTATCTGCATTCTTCTATATGGTGTACACCTTTATCTTTTTCTCTTGTCTTGTGTTTTCCTTTTGGGGATGACGCAAGGTGTCGAGACATTCAGGTCTCTTCCATGTTGAACCAAAGTCTTCTATGTGGTTCTCTCTCTCTCTCTCTATGTGTCATTCTTCCTTTGTGCTTATTGTTCCATGAGTTATTTGGGAAATGATGACAATTCTGAGATCAACTACATCACTACATAGCAAAGACACGTACTGACCCAAAATCCATGGATCCCTTATGTGTTATCTTATGATTGCATATGGGGGAACCTTCCTTTTCATGATGTAGCTCTACATAGAAACATATGTTTTACATAGGTATTTTTGAATAAAGCTCTCATATATTGGCATTTATTGTGTTCTACTTTAAATTAATTTCTCACATGGTGTATAGCAATTTCTTTAAAGTGGGGGCATACACGTAACCACTCATTGTTTGCTTTAAAGTATAATCTTCTTACTTAATGTGGTGTGTCTTCTTGGCACTGACATTAGGTTTGATGTTCCTTCAAGAGTGTGACCTTTCTTGGCATATGACATTCCTCTTAGTGGTGAAGCTATGACTTGCATTCCCTAAGTTGTGAATCTTTTATCATCAACTAGTCCTCTATTCGAGACATTAGGCATAGTGTTCCCTAAGGTGATACCTTTCATGAATGAAGCAAAACTCCTTTGAATATCTTATCCTATTGCATGTACATCCTTTGTTAAGGCCACCATGCATAACACAATGTGCTTTCCGATGGAGCATTTTTCATGAGTGTCTAGCATAACGTAGCTTGCTAGCCTTGTGACCATTTTTGTGGAACCTTATCAAAGTTATTAGGAGGTATAAATTTGGTATGACCAATACATGAGATCTTGTAGACCCAACATGACTTTCCCATCAGCCACCTTTTTAGACTCACCTAGTAGACAGTGGATTTCACTAGCTCATGTGAATATATTGTTTGCATAGTGGACAACAATTTTCTAATTGTGAGCAATTTTTGGACAAACAACTAAGGCTTGATCCATACCTATTGGACAAACAGTAAAAGCTTGATCCACCCCTTTTCTCTTCTCATTAGTTTTGGCATTGTATGATTGTGCATCTTGTCTTGCTATTGCTTATTTAACATAGGCATGTGCCTCTTTGTGCCTTTGTTGGTTTTCCATGAGATCTTAGATCTTGGGGGCTTGATCATCCTCCTTGACCTTTGTCATCTTATATTTCCAATAGTTGTACAATTAGACCTCTCTTGACACTTGTTTGTCTACTTTAGTGTGAGTTTGAGTGTAGGGCTCATCCTCTCGCTAAACTGGGGGCTAAATGTAGTGTCAAAAACTGTACTTCTTTACATTTTTACTATGTTTGGGTCCCTTAATTAATTGGACTTAATTAAACTTCTAATTAGACCACTTATGCATTTAAAAGCCTAATTAATCTTGTTTTCCAAAAGGGAAAATTGCATTAAGCAATTGCAAACATTAATTATATTGTCTTGGAATTGGAGTGTCCTGGATTTAGATCCTAAGACCTATTTTCCCAAGGGAAAATGGTTCCTCCTTAAGTTTATGACCTCAAATTTTAATATGTTTTTGGCAATATTTTCATGATTCAAATTCAATTTGCAATTGTCAGCCTTTGATGTTTAATTCTCAAGAAATTAGAAAATTATCTATAAATACAAGGTATTTTTATCAATTCAAATCTTATCTAAATATTATCCAAATTTCACTAGAGCTAAGATTATTGTTAAGAGAATTCAAGAGCATATTTCTTAGTCATTTTTTGCAGCTTTCAAGATCTCAAGCAAATCATGTCAAAGTTATCTTCATTCATGCATGTTTTTGGAGCTAACATTGTAATGTAGGTTTCAAGCATTCAAGTCAAGATTCAAGCACCGAGATCAACATCCAATCAAGTCATTTCATGAAAGATCAAGACCTTGGAGAGATGTGTTAGACTTCAGTCCTCTAAGGATCTCCATTCAAGGGTTTGGTGAGTTGCAACATAGCATTGTTCATCCATCATTCCTTCCATTCATGTTTCATTTCATTTCAAGGTTTACTTACCAAAATGGGGTTTGACCAAGGAAAACCCCTATTCACTAAAAACAAACAATTTTTCCCTCTCTATGTGTTGTAGATTTACAAGTGAAGAAGGATTGAAGATTGATCAAAAGTGTAATTTTTTGAAGATCAAATTTTTCATCAAAGTTTTCAAGCCACGAAAACTCACTTGCAAAATTTAATTTCATCATTCTAACTGTGAAATATGGAGGAATCAAGAGTGCATATCCAAGAGCAAATGTCTATCAAAATAGATTTTGGATCCCTATAGCAAGACCCATTCGCCCTAGGGTGAATCTGTCCTAGGAAGACACTTAGCAGAAAAATTGGTCACAGGTGCATAAAATCTTCCCCTTCTTAGATCTACCAGAAATTGATGGTTTTTGTTTTGGTTATTCTTTAAATTTATGTTTCAAGTTTCATATTGCATAATTGGATTTTTTTATAGTATTTTTAATATATCTCCCAAAAGTGCATTTCAAGCTGATTTAACCCATCCTCAATCATAAGGAAAACAAGAAGATCTAGATTAAGGTTTACTCACCTAAGGGTTGTAATTCAATCTTATCCTAGGGGATTTTTTTCCCTAATGAAATAGGGAAGATAGGTGCATACCCCCATTCACACAAAAACCCCTATATTTCCCACCATTTTAGATTTGATAATTGATTCTTATGTGGCTAATAGTGGTTTAGCTCTTACCTCAACTTCCATCCATTTGATGCCTCTAGAGGGATGGTGCCTTAAATAATGATAGTATAGTTTTAAAAACTACTCATGATGTTGTTATGCTTAATGATGAGATTCTTCCTATATTTTGTAATACTTATATATCCTTTGGGTCAGGTGTTTTTGATGTTTCGTATTATGGGGAGCCTAACCCTAGGGGGTACAAGTGTTCATTGCTCCTTCAATGGAGCCACCTTTTTTGATGTTTGTTCTGGATATCCAACCTTTCCCAAAGCCTATGGATATGATTAATACCTTGGTTATATCTACTATAGTTCTTTCTTCCTCTTCCTTCGCACCTCTAGCCTCATCTGTCGGGAGTTCATCTCCTCCAACAAAGCAAAAGGTGGAGTGTGGTACTAGTGATGAAGGACATAAGAGGAGCCCACCTTATTCACAAGGTGGTCTTGTGCTAACTTGTTTTGTCCTAGTGACGGAACCAGTCCTTGCTTCTCCTGAGTTCGCCACCACTCCTGAGTCATTTGGCGAGCCTAGTGGTGAATCTCAGGCGTAGCCTGCCCTATCCGCTAAAATTAAACACAATGATTCTATGGGGTGCATGTTTAACTATGTGGATGAAGTTTCAACCTTGTCAGAAATCTTCGTGAAATTGCTAACCCTAGCTCCATAAGAGCTCGGTGAAGAAGACCTTGCAGGGCCTTCTTCCTTGGCCCTTGTTGTAGGAGGGTCGAATGATCCTCCTCTTAACATCTGGCCACCAATACAAGCTCATCCTCCTCCCCCCTATGATGACCTAGAGTGGGAATCATATGACCTCTTGGTCGTTAGTGTTAGGAGGAGGCCTCTTCTTGATCATGTGTGTGTGTGTGTTTTGTGATGTGTTCCCCCATGATCATGCTATGTGCACCTAGATGACCCTTGTCACCCCTATTGGTGCTTGGATATAGGCCTGGTTTTTGTGTTGTAAACCTTCTTCTATTTATATCATCATTCTTCCATGTTTGTGCTTGATTTTCAATAAATTGGGGACGATGCAAAGAGTTGGGGGCATTTCAGCTTCCCTTCCATGTTGACCCAATTTTTTTTTTAACTTTATTTTTCATGCATTCTTCTTGATCTGGTTGGGGATTGATGATCTTTAGCTTTGCACCACGGTTACCTATTATTTATATGAGCATGGAAAGATCTGACCCTGCTAAGCCAAATCCCCTTGTGCCCTTTGTTTGTGTTTTCTCCTTTGCTTTCCCTTTATCTTTCTCTCTTCTTTGCTTGAGTTGTCCCTCTCATGTGTGACAACTCCTCTTCTTCAACAATTTGGTTTTTAGAAAATGCATTCATTGCCAAGGAATCTTTTCTTGAGAATCTTCATAAACATCTTTCAAGAATCACATTCTCAACTTGGAACCCTAATAGGACTTGTTTCCTTCATCATGGGTTCGTAAAGAAAGGAATTGAAAACCTTCCTTCGAAGTGGGACAACTTTGATCTTCCCCTCGCGTGGGGGAATATTCTTCCTTTCAAATTCCTTGATGAAGTGAACATCTTTCAAAAGGATCCCTTGATGATGGATTGATTTGAGAAAGAAAACATCTGCTTTTGAGCTATGCATCCCTTGAGTGGACCCCATCTTCATGATGGATTCCCAAGGGACCCCTTTGAAAGTCTTCCAAATTGACGGAAGCCTGTGTGACTGTCAGCTTACTTGTCTATGTGGCCACTTCCTGACTCTGCAGAGTCCACTTTCCTAGGTTTCCTCCATGTGAGAGATCTTGGAGGATACCTCCTTACAGGTATGAGAGCCTGTAGGGCACTTCCTTTGAGCTTCCTCCATGCGAGAGATCTTGGGGGTGGCTCCCCTACCAGTCTTCGGGTCTCTAGGGTGCTTTCTCGGGTTTCCTCCATGTGAGAGATCTTGGGGGTTACCTTTCCTATAGGTTTGCAGGTCTATAGGGTGCTTCCTTGGGTATTCTTCATGCGAGAGATCTTGGAGAATACCTTCCCTATAGGTTTGTGGGTGTGTAGGGTGCTTTCTTGGCTTCCTCCATGTGAAATATCTTAGGGGATGCTTCTTGGGTATCCTCCATGTGAGAGTTCTTGGGGGACACCTTCCTTGTAGGTCTATGGGCTTGTAAGGCATTTAATTCATGGGGCTTCCTTCATGTGAGATATCTAGGGGGTTGCCTCCTTGTAGGTCCACAGGCTTGTAAGATGCTTTCTTTCTTTAGCTTCATAGTTCTAAGAAGCTATATTTATATCTTATAAATATTTATGAATTTGGTAGGATGGATATTTTTAGTGATGAATTTATGAATTTGGTTGGATGGATATTTTTAGTGATGGATTTATGAATTTGGTCCTATGGTTATTTTTAGTGATGAATTTATGAATATGGTTGGATGGATATTTTTAGTGATGAATTTATGAATTTGGTTAGATGGATATTTTTTAGTGTTGAATTGATGAATATAATAGTATAATGATGAATTTATTTAATATTATAATTTATGAATACTATCATAATTTCTCATGTTGGAAAAATGTAATTTACACGCATTAGACATAAATGAGCTTTTTGTGAATGTTTTAAGTTTATATTTTAGTATGTACATGTATTAAAATTACATAGTTCTAGATCTTAAATTTTGAAATTTGTATGTACATGTATGGTAAAGTTGAATGATGTATGTTGTAACATAGATTTTTGGCACCCTAATATTTTCTAGCACTTCTAGGGTTTTTCACCTAAAAGGAGAAAGAAGGGCCAACATGCTTATTCTCACATTCAAAGATTAATGAAATATGGATGGAAAGAGGATGCAATATACCTAGATGCAATGTTTGAATGCAATAAACTAGTAAGATTGATTGATTAATGAATGGAAACTAAAGGAAAACAACTTGTTTGAAAACACATTGTGTAATGCAAAAACTCCTAGAAACAAATGCAAAACTATCGACAAAAATGAACCAAACTAAAAGTGTGCACTTGGAATATGGATGAAGACTGGAAATGATATTTTTAATTTTTTTGATGTTTATTTTCAGGCCTGGTGGGACTCATTCACCATTTTGGGCGAATTAGTCCTAGTTCTGTAAAATTGTTCTAGAATCCGTTTTGGACAAAAGGGTATTTAAAAATGCAGAAAAATCAAAATTGACCTGGAATTGGGACTCATTCACCACCCATGGTGAATGATTCCACTTGTGAATTTTTGAATATTCAAAGGTGGAATTTAGAACTCTCGGTTTGCACTTTGATTCTCTACAGGTCTCCGCTTCTAAACATGAACATAGGTTTTTGTAGATATTTTGACTTTTTTAATGAAGAGAAGACTTTAGCAACCTTACAACTTGATTCTTAATGATTTCCAAGCTCCCAAGAGACCTAAATATGCAAACACATGAGGCAAGAGAGAGAAATGTTGAATGTTAGGGCATGGGGGTTTGCCTTGGTCAAACCCCTTTTAGGTAATTAAACCAAAATGATGAAAGAATGTAATTAAAAATGAAATAATGGAGTTGATTACCTTCCATGATGTTTGACCTTGAAATTCTACAACAAAAAATGAAGTATTTTCCCTTGAATGTCTGAAAATTGATATCTTGGAGACTTGAAATGATGAAACCTTAAGTTGCCTGACTTGAGATAGAAGAATGATGGATGGATGAATGATAAGAGAAGTGAATTAGGGTTAAAAGACTTATATTTATAGGAATTTCACATTATTCACCCATTAATTGGATCCCTAAGGTTGACGTGAAAGAATATTAAACTTAAATTTCACTTTTTCCTGCTCAAAGGTCAAAATTGAGCCAAATGGGACTCATTAATCACCCATGGAGAATGGGTCCCACCTAGATTGGATTTATTTGCCATGGATGTCGAATGGGTCCCATAGGGGCCAATTTGATAGCTAGGATGCCAGGAGATAAGGAAATAAGTTTAAATTGCAACTTTGTTAGGTATTTGATCAAATATTTCCCCGGGATACACAATATGGGTTATAGGGGCATAATGATGATGTAAAGGTCTATTAGGTATTGGGAAACAAAATTCAATGTGAAAGTGTGATTAAATACACTTTACAACATTAAAATGAGGTCTACATAGCCTAGGAAGGCACAAGAACCAATGTGAATGTGCAAGACATGTATTACAACACTAGTTTAACACTAAGTTTAATTCAAAGACCTTCTAGGTTGATGTAATAATGCTATTAAACACATTTTATAATTTTTAATTAGGGGAAAATGGGTTCATCAAGTCTAGAAAAGTGTGAAAGTCCTTTACAACACTTTACAACACCTTTACAAGACATTGATAAAAGTATGTTATTCAATTTGCAAGGGTCCAAGACCTAGTGTGGATGCATAAAATGCCTCACAACACCTGAATCAAGTCCTCATTAAGTGCAATTTGTTATGAATTATTCCCATGTCAAGCAAGAGGTAACTTTTTCTATGACACATATGCATGCATTATACATCCTATTTTTTATTTTAAATGTATGTATCTTAAATTTTGAAATTTGTATGTGTATGCTCAAGTTGAAACAATGTATGTATGTGTATGTATATGTATGCACATCCTATTTAAACAAAATTTCATGTACATTTAAAATTTAACTATTTCTTGTAATTTTGTAAGTTTGTATGTTAATTTTGTATATTTTAATGTAGGTGAACACTTATATATATCATGGATCAATTTGATGTTGATGATATCATTAATCCACCTCAACAACCTCCACCTACACCCCCTCCACCTCCCCCTCCTCCTCCCCCTCCCCCCTCTCCACCTCATATCCCACCTCCCCCATCAACTGGATCTGATGAGGCTCGCTTGCGAGCACAAATCAATGAAAATGTTTCATACATTCAAAATCAAATCAACGCTATGAAAAATGAAGCATTGATTCCATCACATGTGACATGATTTGCATTTGCGATGCAAAATGTTGTCGATGCCATTAGGTCTATTGATTCTAACTTAGATAGGAATCAATGAGATATGGAGGAGATGAGATGATTTTATGTAGATGGTCTCTCATATAAACAAATTTTAGACCTAAAAATAATGAAATCCCATCTAACACCTTATTTTATTGACCCTAATACTCACTAGCCCATTCTTGCAAGTAAATCTAGAATATCCATGAGGTGGTGTATACATCCATAGATGAGTGCACATTTTTGGGATCAATGGTGGATGGTATTTGATAATCCACCACATGCTAGTCTAGAGCTCCCATTATACTTTTTGAGGAAACTATATGTAGAGTTTGTTTTGGGAAAAAATCCCAATTATTTTGATTTTAAATCATTTCAAGGTGTTGGTGGCAACATGCCACAATAGAGGTTAGGGGAAAGCGTTGATCCCCAACATCCCATGAATGTGAAACCACTTGTTTCTCCTCTTGGTCCTTCCATTCCCACACTCGTGCATCAACGTGCGATGATATCCACACTAGGATCTCTGAGTATGCTTAGAGGAAACCTTGATGAGAATGCTAATGAGATGGTGGCTTGTGAGCCTAGAGACCGTGATGATTTAGGAGTGTTCTATGGAGTTGGTCCCAGTACCACTCCATGAGTGTCGACACCCCATGTATTACTAGTTGCCATCAGTTATGCTATGGACCTGATCAGTTTACACCTAGTTTAGGTGGACATGGAGATTTTGGTGGATCATCTAGTTGCATCAGTTCATTCATAAAATTTCTTATTGTAGAGCATCACCCTATAAACACCATGACACAAGTATAAATATGCATCTACAAGTTGAATTAAATAAGAATTTTAATGAACATATATATTAAAAAAAATTTGCAACATATTTTAGAAATGAAACTGTTTGGTGTAGATGAAACTAACCATAGGGGAATCATCAGCTCCTCAAGTACATATGTCAACACCAATGCTAGTCAAAAACCCTTATGGGGTATTTTGATTTCAATTTTTTAAATTATAGATGAAATATTTTTCGACTAAGTGAATTTTTAAATTATAATTTGAAATCATGAACATGTTTTAAATATTTAATTTGGTTTAGGGGACTCCATTGACTTCCATGTTGATTCCACCTAAGGGCTTGTTAAGTGCTCATCCATTGTCGAGTGACTCACATAGATGCAGGTACATTTATATTCTAAATTATTTAACTTGTTACTATACTTACAATTATGAATTTTGAATTCACTATATATCAAATGTGCATGTACACTTGTAAATATTATAAGCGTTAAATTTCTATATGTATGTCTAGGTTGACACAACAATGAGAATGAGGTTCATACAAACATTAGATGTGGTGGCTACTTGTGAGGCATCTGAATTTTAGGTTTTTTAAAGAAGTTTCTACATGTGTGCAAAATTGAATATATATTTTAACCTAATTCAAATATACTTGCTTTAAATTTGACCTTGTATGACTTTGTTAGTGCCACTTTCTACCCTGTTAAGGTCACAACACCTCAAGGAGGACATGCATAGTAGCCAAATATCATGGTAATTTAATTTTTAATTTTTTGATCATATTTAAAGTCAATTACAAATTATACATTGTGAATAACTTAAATTTAATTTAATTCCGTAGCTGCTAAGTGGGAGGGGCTAGATTTGGTGTCGTTAGAAGGTTGGAAAAATAGCCTTGGTTGGAAGGGGGATGTTGGTGAGTTGGATGATGGTAGTCATTTAATGCAGGAGGGTGGTAGAGGATCTATATTGTGTGTCAATTCAGCCTCATAATTGTGACAACCTATCAATTGACAAAATGTTGTGGGAAGTGGAGTTGATGGGATGGTGATGTTTGTTCAAGGTTAAATGGTCATTTGGACATGTTGGCTCACCATTTTCTTCAATGGAATTGATGGAGTCTTTTATTAGTTTAATGTATGGTAGGAAATTGTGGGCATTCTATGGTAGGATTTGACATGGGTGTCTGAGGTCAGTGTTTAAAGTGCGAGATGAGCTAGTTTTAGGTGCGGTAGAAGTTCTACTGGGAGAGGAGTTTATGTGTTTGTTTAAGTGGTTGTGGATGAATTCCAACATAGCGGCTTGATTCCTTGTTGCACTTCTTGACTTGGAAGTGTCATGGGCTATGGTGATGCTAATTGAGAGGAAATTGGTTTGGGAAAACCTATTAGAGGGAGCTATGGACGTCATGATTGTTGCAGTGTTGGGTGTGGGGGTTCTGCATCCATGAGACTTGCAGCATGCTCTAGTTCTTGGGGAGAGGGTGGAATTATATCCGTTCACCATGGAAATTTCTAGCGAGGAGCTTCAGCATCATCAAGAACAAGTGAGGTGTGGTTTGATCTTTCTTAAACATTACATCTTTATGGAGCCATTAGGCGGGGTGGACTGGCATCATCTCTTCCATAAGTTTTTAATAGCGGACAGTGTGTTATGGGTGGATTGAATTGCAAGTTCTTTGCTTCATGGCTAATGTTAAATTATCTACTTTGGTCATCTATATGTGGGGTGGTGTAGTGTTAGGGTATGTAATGGGTGTTGGGTTGGTTTGTCTGGTGCAGTGGTTGTAGGGTTTTGTTAGCTATTGGGTAGTATGGGGTTTCAATTTTTTGGATAGTATCTGGCCTGAATGTAAATATTTTTTTTGAAAATTAATACGATAATATTTATGAATTAAAAAAAACTTAAATTAAATTTTAAATTGAATATATATATATATATATGAGCTCATACATGTTAAATTCTTTTCTTTTATAGCATGAGACACATCTTCTAGCTGGGCATGCACAAGCAAGTGCCAGAATAGAGGGTGCACAACCTCTTATGGTACAATTTAAATATGATAAATTATAAATTAAATCATTTTTAATTATAGACTTACATCTAATTTCAAATTTCTTTCTCTTGTATATGTAGATTGATTCAGAGCATTTAGAGGTTGGTCCAGGTGCACCAGAGCATGCCGAGCTAGATATCATGGTAATTTAATTTTATGATGAATTATAAATTAAATTGTCATTAAATCAATTTTAATTGTCTTACATCTAATTTCATCTTTATTTCTCTTGTAAAGAGTGGTTTAGGTCATCTGTGTAGTCTGCATGGTGTGAAGAGGTCTCTTGATTATAAAGATGATAAGAGTTAGATAATTTCATGCCTTGTACTTGATTATTTCATGGACTACATATTTGGTTTCTCATGGACTTCATATATTGTTTATGGGTTGTACTCTAATGGACTGAATATATTCTAAATAATGGACTTTATTAATGTTTAATTTTCATTTACACATGTACATTTATGCATTTTATGTGAAATTTTAATATGTAATTGATATTCCATATTTGTACTTTCCAAAAGATTCATAGTCAAGAAATTAATAGGACATTAATGCGAAATTAAATACAAATATGAAATTAAACTTGAAATTAATATGACATTTCAATATTTGTACTTTACAAATTTAGTGTTCCATACATGATAATTAGTCAGTGAAATTATTTAATTCATGTCCTAATAGGATGTCTTAAGGGGTCCTAATACATAGGTTATCTAATAAAATAAGAAAATAAATCCTAATCTACAAACATAAACAACTTGTTTATATATCACAAAGGGTGAAATTTTAAGAAATAAACAATACCATACAAGATTAGAGAACAAAATTATTAATAAATTATATAAACTAAACATAAATACCAATCAAAATGCAACAATTTTTACCAAAAAAAATGTTCTATAAGTATACACCAGATTTCCTAGTTCTTTTACAACATAAAATTAAAGAACAATCATACAATTTAATTATCAAAAAATAGGCTAAAGTTTTGAAATCAAATCATGTACTCCCATATTTATAAATCATGCAAACTGCTAGAGAAAACTTAAGAACAAAAAAATTCCTCTTGACCTCATGTTCCACAAAAAACAGTAATTTATAATCTGTCAAAACAAATAATAACATCCAACAAAAATACTACAACCTTCTTCCTCTATGTCTACCCTTTCTTCTGGTACTATCTGTTGGAATGGGAGTCACATCCTCTATCAAAAGAGACAACTAAGTCAATCTACAATTTTCCATGTAATTAGCATCATCCTAAACCAAATGATTTCAAAATACAAATCAAATAATAGCAAAAATCTTCACCTATGGATGTCTTAAGGGGATGAAATTATTTAAAGTACATGTCTCATATTTAATTGCAATTGGTATAATCAACTTAGAATTTAGGATGAATCATCATAACAATCAAATTCTATACAATTTAATTAGTGCCAATATTTATTTAATTCATATCATAATAGAGGATGTATTAAGGGGTCCTAATAAAACGTCTTAAGGGGATCAAAGAAGAGTATAATTAAGTATAAATATTAAGTGATATAAACAAGTATTAGACTTTAGAGTGACCCATCATAACAAATGATATAATTAAGTATAATATTTAGGATATGTCCTAATAGGACGTCTTAAGGGGATGAAATACTTCAAAGTACATGTCTCATATTTAATCGCAATTGATATAATTAACTTAGAATTTAGGATGACTCATCATAACAATCACATTCCATATGATTTAAATAGTGTTAATGTTTATTTAATTCATGTCGTAATAGGATGTCTTAAGGGGTCCTATTACAACATCTTAAGGGGATTAAAGAAGTTGTCAAAATTTGGTGAAGTTGCCTAAGGAAACAAAATTTAACAATAATATACATGTTATTTAGTGAATTATACAATCAAATTTAAAGTTTCAAAGTAGGGTGACTCATCATAACAAATGGTATAATTAAGTATTTAATATTTAGGATATGTCCTAATAGAACATATTAAGGGGACGAAATACTTCAAAGTACATGTCTCATATTTAATTGCAATTGATATAATTGATTTAACAATAATATACATGATATTTAGTGATTATACAATCAAATTTAAAATTTCAAAGTAGGAAAACATGCACATTTAACAAACAAAATATATAGAATATTGATTTCGATACATAAAAGTGTAGTACAAAATGTATAATTGTGTAAGTATGCATGTAAATATATGTAAACTCAAAACAATGTTTACAAAATTTGGATATGCCATCTCAAGAAAATATGAAACTTGTTCCCAAAATGTAGTAGGTCTTCACGCCACCTAATATCAAAATGGTATAAGCAATATCAATGAAATCATCAAAACATGTATTTTAATTTATATAGAACTATCTATATGTACACTACTAAAGTACCTATATTTAAAAGTATTCCACACATTTGTGTAGGTTGAATTTGCATTCTCTCCTTTTTGTTTCAAAGTATGAGATCAACGCAATGATGGCTTAACGATACCAAAAAGGATAATAAATCAATTTTAACTATTAATGTATGAGAAATATCAATATAAATCAAAACATGTATTTAAATATAGTTTAACTAATAATTACCTATTTTTACCAAGTATTCCATGTTTTCTAGGTTGAATATGCATGGAATCTACTTTTTATCTCAAATTATGTGATGAATTTGTGATGATACCTTAAGGATATACAAGGATAATTTAAATCAATTTCAACTAATAACACACAAGCAATATAAAAACATGTATTTAATATATTTAAAAGGACAATATAAAACTAAAACTATATTTACCTATATTTACTTATTCCATTGTACCATCTGCATCCTCTCTTTTTTGCAACGCATCTATGATTGTCTCATGTTCTTCCATATAAATTGTCCATAACTCTTTATTTTTAGGTCTTCCATGATACCGATCTAGTTTTATATTTGTTTCCACCATCAAATGTGAGTAGTGTATAATATTCTTATGTGTTTCATACTCTTTGAATGCAGGTAGACCATTCTTCATTATCAGATATTTTCGTAGCCAAGTTCCAACAACCACCATTGATATTATTGGATAACATGATAGCCATCATCAAAGAAGTTCTCAAAATTTGCTTAAGGGGATCAATTTTTTTTATCAAAATCTTCTTAAGGGGATCACCATACTTGTTGGATAATGATAGCCATCATCATCTTCTCGAGGTTCTATTAACTTATGTTTAGTCTCCACACAATGAGCCAACCAATATTTTGTTTCCTCTTCATTCCCCTTAGGTGTAACAACAACATACACATTTCTTGCAAAAAAATGATTTAATAACTTGCACATGTCCATATAATTTGACCAATCTACATACATCCATTCATATGTATATAAATAAAAAATTTATTATTTTTGATAAAAGGGGTAAAACGGGTTTTACAAGAACCCGAAACCACAGAGTTTACAAAACAGAAGAAAGGACAAAAAGGTCCAACCTAAAAAGATTAGCTGCCTGAGAAAAGAATAGTAGCAACCAAAAAAGACAGACCAAAAAGGTCAGACTAGAAGGGACAACAAAATGAATAAGAAAACCCCGTCCATTAATTCAAAGTCTTGAGAACAGACTCCGTCTCCACCTCCAAATTCTGCATATCATTGACACCCTTTTTAAAAATTTGTATCATCTTCGGAGTAGGGAGGACCTTGCACTTCAGATTGGCTCTGGTTCTTTTGGAGATGCCCGCATCCGTATCCTAGATTTTTTCCTCTGTTTCCTCCAGATCCACGACCAGAGACCCCTACTGGGCTTTATCAAGCTTTTTAGTCATCGCGTTTATGATGATGGCATTGTGTCTTGCCATACGGTTGTTTTGCTAGACGACGGTTTTAATGGTGTTCCTTATATTCTCAAACTTGGAATCAATATCTCTATTACTATGACCTAGAACCCCACTATCCACATCTTTCTTTTCATTCTCTACAAATTTAGTACCCAACTCGTCAATTTTGCTTTAAAGGGCCCAATTTTTTATTTTCAACTCATTAATTTCGAAGAAGGTCCATTCCAAAAGTTTGAAATGGGACTCAGAATTGGTTTTGGAAAGGTTCAGAACATCCAGAGAGGGCTCCTTTCCAGAATTAGGACAAATTTTCTCGGGGTTAGGAATAACAGGGGAGTCATCATTAGCATGTTTATCCAGCAAAGGATCATTGCTGAGCTCAGTTTTGTTGGCATCAGACTCCTCTGAATCAGAAGATTCTTCAGAGTAGGAAACAAGGCTTTTGGCCTGGGGTTTCTTATCATTAGGAATGTTCATTGGGTAGGGGCTATTATGCTCAAGCACGACACAGGCTTTTCTAGAAAGGGGAGTATAAATAGTTTATTGTTACAAAATAGTAATAAAGTGAAATAAAATGAAATAAATTGAATTAAATACCTTCTTGTACAAGGTTTGAAACACGGTCATAGTCTTTTTATGCAAACACTTGATTATTATCTTCAATTGTTGTTTCATATTGATCGTGTACTTGTGCAGGTGTCAATGATATTTGCTTCAGCTCTTCAACCCATTTTGTATTTTCACATGCTTCCCAATCTCCTGACATACAAAACTGAAAAAAGAATGCAAGCTTCCTTGTCCATATAGTCCTTGTGCTTGCATTCAAAATTTTAAATGAATGCCATTTAGTAGATCCACTGATTGTCTCACAATCAAGTCTAGGTAGAATATTCTCTTCTTTAACCAACCAAAAAAATGGTGAACTGTAGAGTGCTCGCTCAAACTAGGTGTAGATAATATTGTATTGCACCAATCCACAATCCCATGTGCATCTTTAAATTTTACCGCATCCTAAAATTCAAATTGTTCTCTAGCGAGAATTATTTTAACACACACACCGACTCCATCATGTTATCCTTTACCATGCCCAACTTCAAAAAAACTCCACATATGCAAGAAATTATGTTCCTTGTGAACCCTACTTAACCAATAGAACATTCAAGCATTCTTGAACTATCCCGTACAATTTTCTAACCATATGAGGTGTTCTGTCATCTAGATTCCTCTTTCTCTTAAATTTGTATAAAATATACTAAAACATTATTGAACAAAATCTGATGAGTGTAACCAGTTGTCACTCTAATAGAAATGATACTCCCTCAAAAATTTTCTATCATCCTCTGTGCTATCATCTGCATGTTTATAAACAATATGAACAAATATAGCCACTTACACTAAATTGTAATATTGTGATTGGATTTCCTCTTGTGGAGCTAGAATATAGTTTTTTGCAAAGTCAACCATTGATAGTATAGTACCAATTGGAAATGTGTTTCTACATGCATGAAATTGGCCATCAAGCCATCGATCATGTTGAGAGTACATGACATATTTTGGTACAATCTTATTCTTAAATTCTAATATAAATGCATGTACACTAACTTTTTCTGTAACTAAATCACAATGCTCTCCAATTTTTCCATCTTTTAAAGAATAATCATCATTCTTAAATCTTTTAACATCCACTAATTGTTGTCCAAAATCATTATCAACACTTTCAAGCATACAAAATCTTAAGAATGAAAGATTTCCACAACTAGTGCATTGTCTAGAAATACAAGAACTTAAATAAAATAATTTCCCATTAGATCTTTCACGAACAAAACTTGATATGAACTTGCTTATTGTTTCAGGTGGCATAGTAATACCACATTCCTGCATAATCATGTTAGTATGCAAAGCTTGTCGTATATATCGAAAAACATCATAAAAATAATGAAATTAAACATGTGTTTTACAACAACAAGATATTCATTGCTAATTAATTTTTACATACCAAGGTTTACATTTTTCAAAAGAACTTTGACTTATTTTAATATTACTAGGTAACACTAAATCACCACAAAATTTTCTATAAAATTTAGTTTTTGTTGTATCTAATAGGTGTTTTGGATGAGGATCACGAACTTTGGACCCCACTCTTAATTTTAAAACATCTCTAGCATTAAATGATACCCTATTATTATCATGCACCAATATTTTTCAATCAAAGATTTGATTTCAACATTCAATTTCACGTTAGACCTTGGGAGTCGACCACTAAAACTCCAACATTGGTTGGTTGGATCATTTTCTATACTTTCTCTTCTTTTTGTCGCTCTAGCAATGTTTTAGAATGTATTTTTAGAACTTTACTAATATTACTTATCATTATTTTATTCAAAGTTGGTTTATTAACTATAACAGTTGCTAGAGCTCTTCTTGCAACATTCTTATCTTTAGATCAACTATTTTTTCCAATAGATTCAATGGAACTAGAAAAAGTAGACATAACATGTTTTAGTGATTGATGTTTTTTTCTTGGTTTAACAAAAATGCCTAACTTTTTCATTACTTTTCTCTTTTTTTTCATTATCATCAATTGCATCATTAGTTGACACTAAAATGAAAGTTTTTAATGATAAAAGAATTTTTTCTATAATCTATTGGCATGTGTTCTTATTTGTCTCCAAGAAATCTTACCAGGAAGATTATCCAAAACATCACTTTCAATTAAAAAAAAAAATTCATTTTCAACATCACATCCTAGATTTTCATTTTCATTTTCAAATTCAAAACAATTTTCATTTTCATCAACAAAACAGTTTTCATTTTCATTTTTATCAACAAAATAGTTTTCATTTTCATTTTCAACAAAAGGATCATTCTCATTTTCATTTTCAACAAAAGAATTTTCATTTTAATTTTTGACAACATTTAAATGATTTTAATTTTCCTTTTCAAATTCATTTTCAACAAATTGTATAAATTTTTCTTCTCTTCGAATATTATCAATGTCAATATCCTTAAGTCCAACATCTTGTAAAACTTCTACAAAAAAATTCTCCATTTCACTAAAATGTGGATTTGAAGATGTACCTGGATTTGTGCCTATTGAAACATTCTCCAAAGCATTGAAATGGGGATTTGAGGACATACTAGGACTAGTTTGTATAATCATATTATTTTCCAAATTGACTTATTACAAATTAACATCATCTACAACCATGGTCTCCTTAATGTTTATATCTTCAATAGTTATGGAATTGGATGCTTCAACATTATTCATTGATCAAATACTCATTCTTCTATCTCTTTGCCTTTTTTATTCTTTCTTTTTCCTTGCTTCAATTTGTTTAGGAGTTCATTCCTTCCTATCTTTCCTCTTATTACAAGCTTGTGAACCCGTGATTATAAAATTCTCAAGAAAAAAATGAATCTCAATAGTGAAATTCTTCCTCTTTTTTTCCTCCAAACAAGTAGAAAACTAACACAATTCCACTTAAAAAACTATTTACATGATGCCTCCTTTCAAAAATTCAATCCAAATTGCAAGTTGAAGACCTGTACAGACAAAAATTGATAAAAACTAGCCAAATTTTTCCTAGTCAGCCATACATGTGCGAACCATAGATTTTTGGGACTAGGAATGCTAGGTCTCTTTTGTTCAATTAGGGTCTTTCACCTAATGAAAAGAGATAGATCCTACACCCAAAATCTAGGTGTTTCACTCAATATAAGATATGTATGATGAAATTATGTCTAAATTCAATGTTATAGATGCAACTAATTGATAATATTGATTGATTAAGTATGTAAAACCTAAGAAATGTGACTTGTTTGAAAACACATTGTGTTATGCAAAAATGAACTAGAAATGCATGCAAAACTTAACATAAATGAACTAAACTGAAAGTGTGCACTTGAGATGTTGAAGGAGATTGGAGATGACATTTGAAATTCTATTGATGCTAGTTTTCAGGCCTAGTGGGACTCATTCACTATTATGGGTGAATCAGTCCCAATTCTGCAAAATTGAGCTGGACCCTGTTTCTAACAAAAGGGTACCTAAAAATGTAGAAAAATCAAAATTGACCTTAGAGTAGGACTCATTCAAAACCCATGGTGAATGAGTCCAATCTTGAATTTTTGAAATTTCAAAAGTGAAATCCGAAGCTTTTGGTCTGCACTTTAGACTTCTCTAGGTGTTTGCTTCTAAAACTCTAATTTACGGGTCTGAAAGTGAGATCTTGTTGATATTTTGAATTTTTGAATGAAGAGAAGACTTTAGAAACCTTACAACTTGATCTTCAATGATTTCCAAGATTTCAAGAGTCCTAAATTTGCAAAACCCATAATAAAAGAGAGAGAAAAGTTGGATGTTAGGGCATGGGGGTTTGCCTTGGTCAAACGCCTTTTAGGTAATTAAACCAAAATGATGAAGGAATGGAATGAAACATGCAAAAATGGAGTTGATTACCTTGCCATGATGTTTGATCTTGAATGTATACAACAAAACATGAAGAATATGCCCTTGAGTGTGTGAAGATTAATATCTTGGTGACTTGAAATGATGAAACCAAAAGTTGCTTGACTTGAGATGGAATAATGGTGGATGAATGAATGATAAGAGATAATAGAAGTAAAATGAGGAGAAAAACACTTATTTATACACACTTGTGCCTTAGTAACCTGATGATACCTCATCATAGGCCGACATCAAGTGATTTTGAATAAAAATCGGAAAGAAAATTTGATTTTTTTTGAATTTGGAGCTAAGAGGGACTCATTTGCCACCCATGGAGAATGGGTCCCACCTTGGAATTGAATGTGGGTGTCGGGAATTATCTTGAATTTAATGTTATTTGTCGGGTTTACATTCAAAAATACACTTAATAGGAATATAAGGGCATAGAGGGGTCGAATAAAGCATAAGAAAGATGTAAATAGTGAGATTATGCCTAGAAAAGCATGAAATCATGTTACAAGACTTTACAACACTTCAAAATAAGATTTAATTAGTGATGAAAACGTGATTTTTAGGTGAATTGTAATGAATAGAGTCTAGAAAAGTGTAGCAATGTTTTACAACACTTCACAACACCTTCACAAGACACCATTATTTGAATTTTAAGGACCTAAATGTGAATGGTCAAGCCACATTACAATATTAAATCAAAGAAAAATAGACCAAGCATCATGAAGAAAGACCTAAAAGGCCATGAAAATGACATGGGGCCATTTTTCTATGGCACATTTAGCCCCCACTTTAGTGAGAGGATGAACTTGCTTCAAACTCACACTAAAGTAGCCATGCATATTGAGAAGGATCACAATGCACTTATATTAGCAGGATGGAATGATAAAAATTAAGAGGGATGATCAAGGCCCCAAGATGAAGATCCCACAAGAACAAAGGAACACAAGTGAAGAAAAGAGAGAATCAGATGAAGCTTCGATCATTTGTCCAACTAGTTGTGGATTAGATATAGGCTGATTTGAAAAAGAAAATGCATAATCACTCTGGGGTGACAGAACTCATGGTGGTCCACCAGGTGAGAAGGCCCAAAAGGTGAAATACATACGCTAGTTGGTATGCACTCAAAAAAACAAAGGTGGCTATGGGGAAAGTCGTGCCACTGAATGGGCTTCCCGTTCAACCATATCAAAGTTATACCTCCTAATAACTTTAACAAGGTGCCACAAAGGAAAACATGTCGGTTCAAGCTCTATGAGGTAAGCAAAACTTCATATGCTCAAAAATCATAGACATTGTTAATGAAAAATAGTGTAAGGATTGTTCAAATGGATTTTTCTTTGTTCATGCAAGGTCTCATCTTAGGGGATATTGTGCTTAAAATCTCCAAGAGAGGATGTGTCAAAGAAGTATTACACTCTTGGAGGGAATCAAGCCCAATAATTCCACCAAGAAAAGGACGTGTCACAAGAAGAAAGAAATCACATAATGAAATGTGAGTGGTGATGTATGCCCCCACTTTAAAGTGGTTGTGAGCACCTGTACTGTGAGAAATTGATTTAAAGTAGAAGAAGGAGATATGAGAGCTTACTTGGAAAGCCCTATGCCAAGTCATATGTTTTCGATAAGCTACATCATGAAAGAAGTATGTCATATGTGAGCCAACTTAAGTTATGTCATCCACATCCCAAGATTGCTCTTATTTATTCATGAAAGGTTAAAACAACTAGCCAAAGGAGGCAATGGCAAATGATATATGAGGACAAGGCTGTCTAACCCCTTGCCCCCAATTAGTGTAGGATAAGGGTGAGCTACAGTGATTAATGAAATGCATGCTAGAGTGAAAATTAGTATCAATTAGAGGAAGTAGGTGTCCCCATAGAGGGAAGCATAACAAACTCCTTAAGATGTTGGATTTTACAACTCAAAGCTTTACATTCATTAGTGGAGTGTCCATAAACTCTTTGATATGCACAAAATGAAGTCTTGTAACAACATTTCTTTCAAGTTCTAGGAGGAAGGGTGATCAAGTGATCTTGGAGGAGTCTCGACAAGATACCCTCTTGATGAATGGTAGAAGGTGGTCTTGTGGTTGGTGTCAAAGATATATCTTTCTTAGTAGTAGATGTCATACGTACACAAGACTCTTTATATTACAATATTTTGTTCTCCCCATTATACGAATGTATAAAATCTAACAAATTTAGATCAAGAACCTTTTGCGAGATGACATTGACATTAAGTGAAGGTTTATTTGTTTGTTTCATGTTTTGTAAAGGATGATTTGAAAGACCACTATTGTTGGCGGTTAAGGTTGATTTAGGATAATGTTGTGTGATATTGTTGATGTTGAGTGAAGGTTTGTTGGTCTTAATCAAAGGAGAATAACCAAGACCATGAGTTGTTTGTTGTGTGTTTGGCTCTATAGGGTTGTGGATAACTTTTCTTGAGCACCACAACCTTTTCCACTATATCCAAGTTGTGTCATGAGGTCATACCATTTTCCATAAATATTTTTCATTACTTTGGAATTGGGTGGTTGTTTGTTGTTGTGTTCATCAAGGGTTGTTGTGGGGTTTGTGGTTTTATCTAAAGTGGTTGAGGTGTCCATGCTTTCGAAAGGTTGTCCAAATTTTGTGTTGTCATGATGGTTGGTTGTTCTTGTTTCGCATCTGTCTTGTGTGTGATTATGTATTCTCCCATAAATGAAGGTGTGAATTCTAAGGATCCCCAATCGTTGCCAAATAATTTAGACATCGATTCCTCATTGTTTTGTTCAATTTCAAGAGGGTCTATATTGGATGTTGGAATTAATGTTTTTAGAGGTCTTGTAGGTCCTTTTTCAAGGTGCAAGAAACTTTTAGGATTGGGGTCTAGTTCATCTTGATAAATGTTATTGTTGTAGACATATTTCATTATACAAGAAAGAGTCAAAGGCACTGCATTCATCTCATGAATCCATGGTCTACCTAAAAGAATATTATAGGAAAGATCATAAGGAATGACATGAATAGGAGTTTGCAAAGTAGCCACCCCAACTATAATAGGAAAAGAATTACACCGAGTGGTTGCTTTGTTGTATTATCAAATCCTTGAATATATACGAAATCAGGGGTTATTTGTGACTTGTCAACACACAATCTATCAAGGAGATTCACACTACACACATTAAGGGAAAAACCATTATCAATAAGGGTTCGCTTTATCCATATTTGATTGTATTGAGCAATGATCATGAAAGTGTCATTTTTTTTGTGCAACTCTAAAGGAGGGAGCTCATGTTGATGGAAAGTAATGTCAAGAGTAGTTTGATTCGTTTTATGAATTAAATTTACCACATCATTCAAAATTGTATTGGGAGAAACTGCAATTTTTTTTAAGGTTGTTTCAAGAATAGTATGATAATTTGGTGAGTTATGAAGTACATCCCAAAGGGAAATATTTGTAGAAGTATCCTTTAATTGTTCAACAAGGTCATACTCCTTTATGTGTGGGATTTAATGAGGAGCACTAGGTAGATTGGGTAAAGGTAAGGAGGGTAGGGTTGGTTGCGGTGACTGTAGATTATTTCAAGTGTTATATGTATGAGCAACAATATTATAACTTAGTTGTTTTGATACATTATTCTGAGGTGGGTAAAGGATAAGTTCAAGTTTATTTTGAGTTTGTTATTGTGTGAAGGTGGGTAGAGAGTAAACTCAAGTTTAGGTGAAGGTTTATGTGATGATGGGTAAAGGATGAGTTGAGGTTGAATAATGTTAACATCCCTTAAGAAGTGAGAGTCCATATAATTATGGTGGTTCTTGTCTTGCATTATGATATCCTTCCTAGGAGGAGAGTTTTGAAGAGAACGAAAAACCAAATTTTCTTGACATTCTAAGGCTGGCTCTCCTAGAAGGACTTCATCACAAGTATGAGGATGATCAATGATTGAATTGTTTTTCTCAATAATTTTTTTCGTAGGTGAAAGGGGACAACTAATATTCTCATGAATCTCATTGGTTATGTTTGCTAACAACAAAGTATGTTCATCACAACTAGGAGAGATACTAGGAGAAAAACAAATGTGGTTATCATGATCATTTATGACTTCATTCCTTTGTTCCCTAATGTCTTGCAAAATAGGAGAGGTAGGGGAAGGATCATAAAGAGGGCTATTGAAGACCAACATATTCTTATCATTTATAATCTCATCTTCCTCAAAGTTATTCACACAATGGAAATTAGGTAAGGTGATGTTTAAGAATGTGTCTATGATTTCATTTTCTTGTGCTAAAATATCTTCCCAAAGGGGATAAGGAGAAGGACAAACAAGATCCTTATGATTCTCAATGATCGTGTCTTCTTTCACCAAGATACATTCGTCACTAAAAGGAGAGGCATTAGGAGAGGCACAATTATGATCATCATAAGTATCTATGTTTGTATTCTCTTCTATCACATTATCCACACAAATAGGGGAGATAGGAGAGGGTGTGAATTTAAGGTTAACATTGTCATGTTCACTTTCTTGCGCTAAAAGACTCTCATAACTAGGACATGCATTGAATGAATGACGATCATGCTTATTGACTAACTTTTTCTTTGCAAATTTGGAGAAGATTGAAACTAACATTTTGAGAGAACAATCTATGCTAACTCAAAATGCAATGTAAAAGAATGAAATGAAAGGAAATTTTTAGATGATAATTGATTGATTATGATATGTAGCAATGCAAATGTGAAATTTAAACCATGCATGAAATGAGATAATTTAGGCTAGATTTGAGGAAATGCATGTTAAAAAAATGCAACTAACTAATATAGGTAGGCTAAGGCACCAATCAAAAGTTTAAAAATAGAGTTTTCAGTTCTGTAAAATGTAATTTTAGATGTCAAAAGGGACTGATTCGCCCAAGGTGGCGAATGAGTCCCAATATGGACTTTTTTCAGAATTTTTAGAAAATTTGGAGTGATTTTGATGGTTTTTAAGTGCTATGATGCAAACCTAAGTTAAAATTGAAATTTTTTAGAAAATTGAAATGAATGTAGATGTGAAAAATGCAACCTAAATGCACATTTTTTATGAATGCAAAATTTAACACCTAACATGCAAATGAATCATGCAAACCCTAATACAAGCTAGATCTATGATGATGAAAGGACTCCAAATGAGTCAACAAAGCATTTGAAAAGAAGGTTCACCAAAACGAACCATAGATTTTTGGGACTAGGAATGCTAGGTCTTTTGTTCAATTAGGGTCTTTCACCTAATGAAAATAGGTAGATACCACACCCAAAATCTAGGTGGTTCACTCAATCTAAGATATATGTATGATGAAATTACGTCTAAATGCAATGTTCTAGATGAAAATAATTGATAAGATTGATTGATTAAGTATGTAAAACCTAAGAAATGTGACTTGTTTGAAAACACATTGTGCTCTGCAAAAATGAACTAGAAATGCATGCAAAACTTAATAGAAATGAACAAAAATGAAAGTGTGCGCCTGAGATGTCGAAGGAGTTTGGGATGACATTTGAAATGTCATTGATGATGGTTTTTAGGCCTAGTGGGACTCATTCACCATTTTGGGTGAATTAGTCTCAGTTCTATAAAATTGAGCTGGAACCTATTTTTGACAAAAGGGTACCTAAAAATGTAGAAAAATCAAAATTAACCTTGGAGTGGGACTCATTCTCCACCCATGGTGAATAATTTCACTTTTGAATTTTTGGATTTTCAAAAGTGGAATTAGGAGTTTTCAGTCTGCACTGTAGACTTCTCTAGGTGTCCACTTCCGAAACTCTAATTTATGGGTTTGAAAGTGAGATCTTGTTGATATTTTGACTTTTTGAATGAAGGGAAGATTTGAGAAACCTTGCAACTTGATCTTTAATGATTTCCAAGCTTCTAAGAGTCTTAAATATACAAAGCCACAAGACAAGAGAGAGAAAAGTTGGATGTTAGGGCATGGGGGTTTGCCTTGGTCAAACCCCTTTTAGGTAATTAAGCCAAAATGATGAAGTGGAATGAGACATGCAACAATGGAGTTGATTACCTTGCTATGATGTTTGATCTTGAATGTCTACAACAAAACATGAAGAATTTTCCCTTGAATGTGTGAAGATTGATATCTTGGTGACTTGAAATGATGAAACCATAAGTTGCTTGACTTGAGATGGAAGAATGGTGGATGAATGAATGATAAGAGATAATAGATGTAAAATGAGGAGAAAAACACTTATTTATACACACTTGTGCCTTAGTAACCCAATGATACCTCATCACAGGCCAACATAAAGTGATTTTGAATAAAAACTAGAAGGAAAATTTAATTTTTTTGAAATTTGGAGCTAAGAGGGACTCATTCACCACCCATGGTGAATGGGTCCCACCTTGGACTTGAATGTGGGTGTCAGGAATTATCGTTCATTTAATGTTATTTGTCAGGTTTACATTCAAAAATACACTTAATTAAGGCTTATAAGCACATAAAGGGGTCAAATAAAGCACAAGAAAGGTGTAA
Source organism: Sequoia sempervirens (assembly GCA_007258455.2). Lineage (NCBI taxonomy): Eukaryota > Viridiplantae > Streptophyta > Pinopsida > Cupressales > Cupressaceae > Sequoia > Sequoia sempervirens. The sequence goes on from VDFB02063949.1 coordinate 153,106, forward strand.
ATAGTGAGATTATTCCTAGAAAAGCATGAAATCTTGTTACAAGACTTTACAACACTTCAAAATAGGACTTAATTAGTGATGAAAAGGTGATTTTTAGGTGAATTGTAATGAATAAAGTTTAGAAAAGTGTAGAAATGTTTTACAACACTTCACAACACCTTCCCAAGACACCATTATTTGAATTTTAAGGACCTAAATGTGAATGTTCAAGCTAAATTACAACATTAAGTCAAAGCAAAATGGACTAGAAGCAGCATGAAGAAAGACCTAAAAGGCCGTGAAAATGACAAGGGGCCATTTTTCTATGACACAATGTGAAATTTCAAAATTCACAGTATCAATTTTCCAGTAAAATTAAAAAAAATGATAATAATAGAAACAAGATCCCATTTTATAATTGGGATCCCATAGTAAATGGGATCCTGTTTCTATGTCAAGGGTCCAAACAATAAATATTAGGAAATGTGATCTTGATTTACAAAACTGTATCCCGTTTCTAAAATAGTGAATTTGTGCTCAGGTCGTGGTTGGGTTTTTGGCTTGTTTTTTGGTTTAGGAAAAGTTTTGGGGATTCAAACCTAGACCTTGGACCTATTTTAACCTACAAGTTGAAGGTCCTAGCAATGTCACAGGAAAATAGTGACTTTGGACATATGTTTGAAGACTTTTTTGTAGAATTTTTTGACATAATTAAAACCCATTATAGATGAGACAGTGCTGATTCCAAATATGTAATTTTTCTTACAATTGGATTATTTTTTCTATTTTTCAATTAATTTTTGATGAAATTGGTCCGTAAACTTGAAATATCAAGGTTTTTTACTATTTTAATAACTTCTATTAAAATATTTATTTTGTAAAACAAATTGCACAAAAATGCACTTCAAACAGTTCTTTTCAATTTAAAAAAAAATAAAAAAATGATAAGTTTAGGTTATCTTATGCGTGCCGTACACGATGATTTTTCAAAACGACAAATATGGATAATAAAAATTTTAAAAAATTCAATAAAAAATTACAAAAAAATATCAAAAACTTGCTTCAATGAGTTACAAATATTTTTCCAAAAGGATTTAGAAAAATAAGATAATTTAGGTCAAAATATGGATGACGTACACATGCATGGTATGGTAAAAAAAAAGGTTACTTTTAAACAATGGTTTTTAGAAACGACTATTGAAAATCAATTTGTAGCATCTGGGTATTGAAATAAATTACATATTTGGAAACTAGACTCCGAGTACTACACTTTATGATTTGTGAATTTTTTCAAGATTCTATCTCTAGGTGCTTCAAATTTTAAGGTCAAATGTGTCAAATTCTGAAAATCAAGGAAAACATACTTTTTGGCCAAAAAAGTGGACTCAACTTCTTGCCAACACCCTACTATTTTTCCATATTTTGCTTAGTTTAGGAAAATATATTTCAAGGTTCAAGTGTGAAATAAAGATGAAAATGTTTTGAAAAAATTTGAATGCAAATTTCAGATGTAAAATGTAATATTTGACTGATTCTAAGATTCCACAACCTGAAAATGATGATTTGATGCAACTTGAAAGCAAACAATACAATGCTTTTCAATTTGAGACAATATGATCTAAATGAAAATATGTCAAAAAAAGGACACTTTTGAATGGAATTTTAAGATCTAATATGCAATACCTATCTAATTTGAAGATGAAAATGAAGATTTATGCAAATTTGAAATAAAACTATACAAATTTTCACTTATTTTTGAGCTAAAATGAAAGATACAATATGCATGCAATGAACAATTTCATATTTTAAGAACTTAGTGAATGAAATATGATCTAAATATGACTAAAAAAAACCCTAATGCAACCTATGATACAATATGGAATGCAAATTTGTTTTATCTTTTTATGCTTCTAAGATGCAAAAATGAAACCCTGAATGGAAAAATACAAAACAATGTAATACAAAACCTAGATCTAGGGTTTGAAAGACTTCCAATGTTTAGAAGATATATGATGTAAGAATGTTAGGTTCACCAAAATGAAACATAAAAATATGGTGACTCTAAGATTAGTGTCCATAACCTAGGGCCATTTCCACTTTTTTATAAATTTCATTGGGATATAGATGAAGAAGGTGAATTGTTTGACTATCAACCTTAAAGGTGAGCCAACCACACTTGGATCTATATCCTAAGGGGGATCATAATTGATTAGAAATATTTTTAAATGATTAACTTAATGATCCTATGTAATCTAATACTAAAATGCAAGATCCCTATGATTGATAAATAGAAATAATAGTTTGTAGGTGGATCTAAGGAGTGTAAAGGGATATGTACCAACCCAGAAAAGCTTGTTTTGAGCATTATAGAAGGAAAAGGTCACCATTGGGGGAACGAGTCCTTGTAGGGAAAATATAATAAAATTTCTGGGTCCTTTGGAGATGGATTTGAGACTCTATTTGCCACAGGTCCCATTGTTGGAATGTCATAAATAAATTTTTCAATTGAGTTTCCATGTCCTGACAACAATGATGGAAATTTTTGAAGTTCTTCAATCCTTCTTCAACCTATAACTTGCACATACACAAAGAGGGGAAAAATTGTTTGTTTTGTGTGAATGGGGTGTTTTCCTTAGTCAAACCCCATGTTCGATAATTAAACCTTGATATAGAGATAATGACAAAATTTTGATAAATAGAAGGAATGATGAATGAACACTTGCTTGCTACAACTCACCAAACCTTTAATGGATTTCCTTAGAGGATTGAAGTAAAAAATATCACTCCAAGGAATTAGATCACACTTTTCTTGATTTTTTGGATACTTGAATGCTTGGATGCTTTAGGATCAACAAGCATATTAGCCTTCACAAGATGAAATGAACACACATAAGATTGAACATGATGATAGGTGTAGTGTCAAAAAATGTACTCCTTTGCATTTTCAAACTATGTTTGGGTCCCTTAATTAATTAGACTTAATTAAACATGTAATTGGCCCAATTATGCATCTAAAAACCTAATTAATCCTATTTTCCAAAAGGGAAACTTTTATTAAACAATTGAAAAAATTAATTAAATTGCCTTGGAATTTGAGTGTCCTAGATTTAGGTCCTAGGACCCATTCGACCAAGGGTGAATGGGTAATCCTTAAGTTTAGGAACCTAATTTTTAATATGTTTTTGGTAGCATTTTTATGTTTCAAATTCAAATTTTAATTGTCCCTACCTTTGATGTTTAATTTTTAGGAAATTAGAAGATTATCTATAAATATAAAGTCTTTTTATCAATTCAAATCCTAAAAGAAAGAGGCGAACTTCACAAGAGCTAAGATTATTGTCAAAAGTATTCAAGAGAAGATTTATCAGTCATTTGTTGCACCATTCAAGATCTCAAGCATCATGTCAAAGTTATCTTCATTCATGCATTTTTTGGAGCTAACTTTGTGATGTAGGTTTCAAGCATTCAAGTTAAGATTCAAGCATAAAGATCAACATCCAATCAAGCTATTTCATGCAAGATAAAGACCTTGGAGAGATGTGTTAGATTTTATTCCTCTAAGAATATCCATTCAAGGGTTTGGTGAGTCACACCATAACATTATTCATTCATCATTCTTTCCATTCATGTTTTATTTCATATCAAGGTTTAATTACCAAAACATGGCTTGAACAAGGAAAAAACCCATTCACCAAAAACATTTTTTTCCCCTCTCTTTGTGTTTGTAGATTTAAAGGTGAATATGAAGGATTGAAGGTTGATCAAAAGTGAAATTTTGTGAAATTATTAAAGTTGTCATGAAAGTTGTCAAGCCACATAAACTCACTTGTAGAATTTATTTCTAACTTTTTGACTATGAAATTTGGAGGAATCAGGAGTGCAGATCCAGGAACAAAGGACTATGAAAATAGATTTTGGATCCTTGTAGCGAGACCCACTAGCCCTAGGGTGAATCTTTCCTAGGAGGACACTCAACTAGAGCTTTTGATGATAGGTACATAAATTATTATCCTTCTCAGATGGTGCGGGAGCACCATTAAAGGAGTTTTGTCTATTTAAGGTTTTGAAAGCTAGAATTTAGGAATTAGGAGTTTTTGTATATGAATAAGGTCATTAAGAAAATTTGGGGATGCAATAGGTCATTTGTGGTAGCATTAGGTTTCTAGGGGGGTAGATAATTTGATATTTGCAAAAATGATATTTTCGACAAAGTTGTCAAATAGTAAATGATGAAAGTTGTTTTTAAGGGGATATGAACGGTCACAAGACTTGGGGAGTCAGTTTTTGAAGTTGTAGCAATTAGTTTGGATGGAAAAAAAATATAAAATGTTGTAAAAAGATAGAATGGAGGTTGATTTTCTTATTTTGGAAAAAAACTAAATAAGAATACCCCTGATTTTTTGTGATTTTTTGTGTTTTCCCTTCTTAACTGAGACTGTACCACTTGTATAGTGAACTTGTGCATCTAATTCCAAGTTGGAATAGTGTTTTATATTGATTTGAAATTACTTTTATTTTCATTTGAGGGCTTAACAATCAATTTTGAGTATTTGTTAGGAGCCTTTTCTTAGATCAGCCTGAACAGGGCATTTTTGTGTTTTGAAGGACTCAAGATGAAATAAACCCATTACACCTACTATCAATGACGTTCCTCAATGGAATGGGTGTGTACTAACTTTTCTTTGAATGTGTATGAAGTTTGGGTGTGCAGGGGAGGTCTGGAAGTAAATGGAGTGTGGAACCCCATGAGAAGCTTTTGAGTTTCCCATACAAAAGAGAATATTTAGAAGGTGAAACTGAGAATGTGTCTTGGTTATTATTATTTCAAGTTGAATTAATCTTGTGTAGGGTATTTCAAATTTTTTTGAGAAATTTATAGGTTGTGGGTTGATGGGGAAGTGCTATTTTCAATAAACCCCTAAGGTTTAGGCTAAAAAGGAGGGTTTTATTTTCAATAAACCCCTAAGGTTTAGGCTAAAAAGGAAGGTTTTATGATTCACCCGCTATACGGTGGTATGTCTAAGTTTTGATTGAGGAATATGAACTTTCTCCATAGAAGAATTTCTGCCCCAAGAGTTGGCAGGAATTGGATAAGTCTAAATAGTAGTCCCTTTGTAAAAGAGGGCTAATTTGAGCCCTAAAATGTGAGAAAATCTAATTTAGAGAAATTTGTTGCAAAACAGTTACTAGTGATTGTTTGATATGATGAATGGCTCTAAAATGGGTCCTTGAATTTGATTAGGTTGAGAACTGAAAGATGGTGGTTGAGAACTTATACCTGATCTACTAGGTTTGGAGTACTACAAGGAGACAGTGAACTTGCTAAATGAAGGGGTTTTGGTGAAATTGTGAATTGACCTTTATTGTTCTAGTTTGGAATTGTCTGTTTGTGTGTTGCAGGCCCCCCCTACTGCATCAAAGTGGTATCAAAGCGAGGAATTAGTTCTTTGAAGAAGAAAGTTCCAGCTTGGAAGGTGAAAAGACAAGTTGGGAAAGATGCCTCCAAAGGCCAGTGCAATGGAAAAGGAAATAAAAGAATTGAAGGAGATTTTGGCATAGAAAGATATGCTCTATAGAGATTCACAAGAAGCCACCTTAGCTAGGGTAGCAGCCTTGGAGAAGAACCAGAGAAGAGGGATGATGAAGGAAGATCAGAGTGATAAGGAAGATGAAGGAGAAGAAGGAAATCCTCCAATCTAGAATGATGAAGATGATTTAGATCCTAATGAAAGGAGAATGATGAAGATGATGAATGAATTAAAGGGTGAAAACACTCCAAAAGTGAAGGTTGAGGTACCCATGTATAGAGGTAAGATGGATAGTGAAGAGGTTTTGGCATGGATTGATGTCTTTAATAACTTTATTGAATTTGAAGACATTGAGGACAACAAGAAGGTTAAGTATGCAAAGACAAAGTTGAAAGGACCAACTCTGACATGGTGGAGTTTTTTCAAAGAGGATAGAGTCAAGAAAGGTAAGTCTAAAATATGTTCTTGGGATAGGATGGTAGCAAAAGTTAAGGCTCAATTTTTACTAGCAGACTATGGTATTCAAACTTTTATGAAATTGTAAGAATTAAAGCAAAGGGAGATGGATGTGATGTCTTATACTGAAGAATTACATAGATTATGCATAAGGTCAGGTCACCATGAAGATTAAATTGAAAGAGTAGCCAGATATTTTAGTGGCTTAAAGATGAACATAAGAGATGAAATCAGTTTGAACCCTCCTAAGATAGTAGAAGAATGTTTCCAAATGGTAGTAAGGGAAGAAGATAGGATCAAAAGAAGAAAAGAAAGGAAAGGAAGATAAATATGTGACATGAATAGAGGTAGAGGCACTAGGAAAATCACTGAAGAACAAGATAGTGCAAGCAAGAATAAGGAACAAGCACTAGAACCAAGAGGAGAATGGAAAGGTGGAAGGACATGTTTCAGACCAAGGAGAGATTACAATGAGTTTACAAGTAGATGTTATAAGTGTGTCAAGTATGGTCACCCATTATTCAAATGTCTAGAGGAGTTTGGATCAAATTCAAGTGGAGGAGAAAAGAAGAATGAAAGAAGAGCACAAATTGTCCATGAGGAGGAGGCAGAAAGTTCAAATTCAAACACTCTACAAGAAACTCCTGAAGTTGGTGAAATGTTGATGATGAAGAAACACATCTTGAAGACCACAAAGGAGGAAGAGATGCTACAAAGGAGAGCATTGTTTAGAACAACCTGTAAATGCAGAAACAAGGAATGTAAAGTCATTGTGAATTCAAGATGTACAGATAATATTGTGTCCAGTGAGATGGTAGGAAAGTTACATTTGAAAAGGATCCCTAGAGAAAGGCCTTATAGAGTGTCATGGGTTAGAGAAAATCAGTCTTTGGTGGTGAGTGAGCAAGCAAAATTTGAATTTCAGATAGGTCCATACAGAGCTGTTAATTCTTTGTGACATTCTACCCATGAGTTGTTATCATCTTTTATTGGGAAAGCCCTGGCAGTTTGATAGGTCAACCTTGTATAATGGAAGATAAAATACCTACATCATTGAGAAGAATGGAAGAGAATTCATGTTAACCCCATTGGTTGAAGGTCTAGAAGAATATGGTGAAATTATAATGCTAGGGAAAAAAGAGCGTGTGAGTGTTGATAAAGGAAACAATGTAGAGTTGACAGCCCAAACAAGGTATGATGAAGATGGGACAATATGGAGAGCATGATAATGACTTGTAGTCAGATGTTGAGTATAGGAGTGTTTTTGTATGGAAAAAGAAGGATGAAAAGAATGAGTTTCAGACTGATAAAGTAGAAGGTAAGGGTGAAAAACATTTATAAAGGCATGTAAAAGGTGAATGTATCATGGTGGGGGCAATCAAGTGCCCTATAATAGAGAGTAAAGCAAAGGGACAGTTAAGGGATACTATGACATAGGTCAAAGATATTGGGAAGACAGTGACTAAGTGGACAATGGTTTGTGATAGAAAAAGGATAGTGAATAATGGTGTTGGAAAAGCAGGCAAAGAAAATAAAAGAAATAATGATGAGAATGTGACAGAGGATAGTACTAGTCTTAGGACAGGGGACACAACAAGGACAAATCTGATAAGGATAGTACAAGATAAAAACACAATAGGTAAGGGGGATGACAGTGAAAAGGATATATGTGATAGTAAGAAGAGTACAAAAAGCATGAGTATAGGACCGTGGGACAAGCAAAAGGATGAAAAACAAGTGAAGGAAACTAGTAAAGATGTGAGTATAGATGCAAAGGAAGATGAAATGACCATGTTTGAGAATGGGAAAGGTAAGAGATACCCCACAGTGCTATGTGACAATGAGAATCTACTTACAAAAGAAGACAAGGATATCATGAAGCAATATGAACCTGATGGAAGGATACAAGTGAGACAAAGGCATGAAGGATACAATGGAGGACATGTTACATTTCTCTTTCCAAGAGACTTGAAAAAGCTTCAAGCTAGGGTGTATGGTGCAAGAGCACCATTAAAGGAGTTTTGTCCATTTAAAGTTTTGAAAGCTAGACTTTAGGAATTAGGAGTTTTTGTATTTGAATAAGGTCCTTAAGACCATTTGGGGAAGCAATAGGTCATTTGTGGTAACATTAGGTGTCTAGGGGGGTAGATAATTTGACATTTGCAAAAATGATATTTTTGACAAAGTTGTCAAATAGTAAAATTGTGAAAGTTGTTTTTAAGGTTCCATATGAATGGTCACAAGACTTGGGGAGTCAGTTTTGGAAGTTGTAGCAATTAGTTTGGATGGAAAAACAATATAAGATGTTGTAAAATATTGAATGGAGGTTGATTTTTTGATTTTGGAAACAAACTAAATAAGAATACCCCCTATTTTTTGTGATTTTTTGTGTTTTCCCTTTTTAACTGAGACTGTACAGCCCATGCAGTGAACTTGTGCATCTAATTCCTTGGAATAGTGTTTCATATTGATTTAGCATTACTTTTATTTTAATTTGAGGGCTTAACAATCAATTTGAGTATTTGTTAGGAGCCTTTTCTTAGACCGACCTGAATAGGGAATTTTTGTGTTTTGAAGGACTCAAGATGAAATAAACCCATTCTACCTACTTTCAATGATGTTACTTGGTGGAATAGGTGTCTACTAACTATTCTTTGAATGTGTATGAAGTTTGGGTGTGCAGGGGAGGTTTGGAAGTAAATGGAGTGTGGAACCCTATGAGAAGTTTTTGAAGGTGAAACTGAGAATGTGTCTTGGGTAGTATGATTTCAAGTTGAATTAAGCTCGTGCAGGGTATTTCAAACTTTTTTTAGCAATTGATAGGTTGTGGGTTGATGGGAAAGTGCTATTTTCAATAAACCCCTAGGGTTTAGGCTAAAAAGGAGGGTTTTATGATTCACCCACTATATGGTGGTATGTCTAAGTTTTGATTGAGGAATCTGAAGTTTCTCCACATAAGAATTGCCTCCCCAAGGGTTGGTAAGGATTAGATAAGTCTAAATAGTAGTCCCTTTGTAAAATAGGGCTAATTTGAGCCCTAAAATGTGAGAAAATCCAGTTTAGAGAAATTTGTTGCAAAAGAGTTACTGGTGATTGTTTGATATGATGAATGGCTTTGAAATGGGTCCCTGAATTTGATCAGGTTGAGAACTAAAAGAAGGTGGTTAAGAACTTATACTCGATTTAGTGGGTTTGGAGTACTACAAGGAGACATAGTGAACTTGTTGAATGAAGGGGTTTCAGTGAAATTGTGAATTGACCTTTGTTGTTCTAGTTTGGAATTGTGTGTTTGTGTGTTGTAGGCCTCCCCCTACTACATCATCAAATCAGTTGGAAGTTTGTTGATCTATTAGATTAAGGTTTTAAATTGATGTTTCAAGTATTACATTGCATAATTGCATTTATTTCATAATTTTCATTTATCTCCTAAAAGTGTATTTTAGGCTGATTTACCTCATCCTCAATCATAAGGAAAACAACAGGATCTCCATTGAGGTTGACTCACCTAAGGGTTGAAAGTCAATCTTACCCTAGGGGATCTCTTTTTCCTAATGAAAAAAGAAAGATAGGTGCATATCCCTATTTCCCCATCATTTTGATGAACCTATTTTTCTCTTTTTCATTTTGGTGAACTCGACATTGTACATCTAAAATTCTGAAATTGGAGTTCATTCAAACCCTAGATTTAGGATTTGCAATAGTTTGGATTTCATTGCATTAATTTTCATTTCATTTAGGGTTGTTAAAATTGCATTAGTTTTCATCTCATTCAGGGTTTTAAAATTGCATTTTTGCATTCTTTAAAATCTAAAAGATCTAATTTTTTTTGCATGCATATTACACTGATTTTGCATAGTACTTTCATATTAATGTAATTTTTAGTCATTCACATTAATAAATTTGGTCAAAATTTCATTTCAAAAAGTATCACATTGTTAATCATTTGTTACTAATTTCACTTGCATTAGGACGCCTAAATCTAGAAATCCAATCACTAAAACCACAATTAGCAACCTAGAACTAGAATTTCAAACATTAGGAAAGAAATTAAAAACTTTGATTTTTCAGAACCCGGACCTGGGGCCCATTCACCCTAGGGAAAATCAGTCCTTGTACAAGTTCTTTTTCAAAATTTTGGGCATTGATTTTCCTCAATTTGCTTCATTTTGCTCTGCTACTAATTTTGTGTTTCAGTTTCAGAAATAAAAAAAATCTATCATTGCTTGCATTAAGTTCAAATTGGTTAAATTAAGTGCATTATTTGAAATCAAAATTGACATTAAAAACATATCATTTTAAGTATCTTTCATTCAAAAATGGAAAATATTCATATATTAGATTTGAAACTTTGCACAAAATTTTATCATGGACATGTTTATGGGTAATATATGGAGGACCTTAAGATATTTGGTAGATGTTTCAAGTTGTGTGTTTGGTGATGAACCTAATGCAATTGAGTGTATTAATGATTCTTCATCTCCTAATTAATTCCCCCATGAAGTAGAAATCTTAGGTCAAGATGAAGATATCATGTAACAATTCATACAAGACTCCCTACACAATCTTTAGAACAATGCATCCTTTTATCCATCCATGAAAAAAAAACCTATAATTCCATCAAATGATATGTTCAACCTCTTATAGCCTAAAATTGAAGCACAAAGCAAGCCTCAACCATTAATCATTAGTGAAATTGATCACAAGGAGAAAAATGATACTCTTCTATCTTACACTCATCGAGTTACTAGTTAATGCACTGATTAACTTAAAAGAGAGTTATGGTCAATGCTTTAAGATATTGAACAAAAAGGGATGTTGTTGATGTGTTTTTTATGCACTCTTCAACACAAGCAGTGCGTAGGTGCACTACCTCTCTTGAAAGACAATCTCCCACAATCGGATTGCAGAACACTATCCCAAGGTCTCTCAGATGTCAGGTCATGACAGTGCTTAGATACCTCAGTAGTTTGATGTGATTTGCTAGAATCACAAGGCGGACTTACGGATGAGTTACAAAGCATGGAAGTTGCGTTTGCAAATGCAGTTTCAAAGTGCTGGAAGTGAATGAATAGTGGCTGTCCACTCAAAATAGCAAGCTGAAACTCATCAATTTCATCTGATTTAGCTTCATGGTGATGCTTTGGGTCCTATTATAACCAAGGATTAAAAGAAACAACAAAAAGAGAAGTGTTTAGAAATCTATTCTAATCCTAAGCAAAGAATGAACAGTAACAATGGTGGCTGCTAAAGTAGACAGACTTCCTAAACTGGGTTTTTTTTGGCCAAGAGAAACCTATAGTTGCACAAAACCAGTGCAATCTTCTAAGGACTCCAGATTTTCAAATTGCACATGCACATCATGCACATGTAATTAAACTAAGTTGCAGTAATGAAGTAATGAGCTCAGACTAGCTTTGCAAAGTGACTCATCATCAATGAACCAAAAAAAGCATGAGCTGAAAATCCATCAAATACTAAAATAGCAAACACCATCACCACTCCCATTCAAGAAACTAACACTAAAAATAACATGGAAGGAAAAACCATGCATGCAAGACAAGCAAAATCAAAGAAAACATCAATAAATCATGCAATGTTGTCTTCTATTGCTGCAAATGCTTTTTACAACAGCTCTCCCACTCTTACAAATGAGGGGCAAGCCCCTATTTATAGTTTTCCAAAGCCCAAATGAATGGCTAGGATCAAATTGCATTGAGTGGCTAAGATTCAATTACATTAGGGTTTCACCTACCCCCAAATAGATTTCAATTTAAAATACATTCCTTGTCTTTTCTCTATTTTGTCATCTAGTGACAGTCACTGTAGTAATTTTGTCATTTAGCTGATTTCCTTTTCACTGTAGCAGAAACTGCCTGAAAGTTGTCTTTTGCTTGATGTGCTTGTAGTGTTCTTCCTTTGATCAAACGAGCCCGTCGATGATTGGAATCAATGGAATGGTGGCCCTTGATCTGGGCAGAAATCTCCTTAGAAATCATCATCATCTGGAAAAAGGCAGGACAACTCCTTCAACGGGCCTCTTCGATAGACCTACGGAAGGCTTCTTGACTCCTACAAACACGAAGTGTCGTTAGTGCATTTATACATGAGTTAAGGAAAATGTCAGTCAAACCTACAAATTCCCTGTTAGTCTATCCATGCATCATCAAAATATCTTGATATTCATATTTGGAGCTCATTTGGACCATAAACATTAATGCATGCTTCAAGGGTGGGAGTGCCAAAGAGCAGAAAGATGGTGGAAGAAAGCCAGAAGGCAGACAGCAGACGAAAGCCAAAAAAGCTGGGAAGAAGGCGGGCTCCCGGATGTTCAAAACAGCCAAGGAGGGACGAAGCCTCAGAAACGGCCACGGAGGGCCCGGGTTCCGAAGGGCACGTAGGAGATGGCCACTGGAAGTTCCAAAATGGCGACGGAGAGGCGGAGCCCCGGAAACAGCCACGGAGGGGCCGGGCTCCGGAGGCCGAGAAGGAGGCAACCGCCGGAAGTTCCAAAACGACGACGGAGAGGCGGAACCCCAGAAATGGCCATGGAGGGGCTGGGCTCCGGAGGCCGGGAAGGAGGCAGCCGCCGGAAGTTCCAAAATAGCAAAAGGGGGACGAAACTCCGAAACCACTGAAACTTAACCAAACTTTGACGAAACCTTGGCAGTTCATTTAAACACATCAAACACATCCCAGATACAAAAAAGGGTGACCCCAAAGCCAAAAATGAGGAAACAGGAGCGACAGGGGTCCATGGATGTTTCCAAACAGCCAAGGAGGAAGGGAATTCTGGAGGCAAAGTTCTGAAAGCATCGAAACTTAACGGAACATTGACGAAACCTTGGCAGTTCATTGAAACATCCCAAATGCATCCCAAATCCACCAAAAAGTTGTCCCCAAAGCCAAAAATGTAGAAACTGGACCGACAGGGGTCCACAGACGTTTCTGAAACAACCAAAGCAAGACAAAAGGCAGAAAGGGGATGGGGGACTTTATTTCTCCACAGATTTGAATACCCCAAGTAGGTGAATTTGGGTAGGGGATTTGATCGTTTGATGGCACATGACCAATTAGTGCTTGGAAATGGGGCACACAAAACAAGACAGGAGCAAAGTAGCTTGTTAGGAGCAAAAAAAGGGGGGTCCCTGCCTACGACGGGGCATGTGTGCAAAACATGCACAACAAATAGCGACTCGCTGGGAAAATGCTCCAAAGCATTATGATGACAAACTGGAATCACGAACCCAGAATCTCTAGTTCCAACCTTCACGCTAGGGAAAACAAACCAGACGCCCAACCAAAGGATCAAAACCATTAGCCAACCCAACCTTCAGTATGCTGAAAATCCAAGTGTGTGCAATTGCATTAATTCCCATTCTTCAGTTGCTACAAGAACCCAAGCTCCGTCAAGTTAAGCTACATAGTTTATTCTAACTCCAAAAGCATCTGGAACATTGCCTTGCTGCCAGTCAAGCATCCATAGCCCCGATGAGGTTATCGCTGTGATTCTTTCGAACATTGCTCTACTGCCGGCCGGGTGTCCATAGCCCTGGTAGAGTTGTTCGAATACCCCTGAAAAGTTGAATTTTCTCTTTCTTTTAATTTTCAATGTTTTCTTTCTTTCTTTCTTTTATCTTTTCAGCTCTTTTATTTCAACCCGCAAGCATTGAAGCTCGCGCTCAGGGCTGAGAATCATAGTGGCGCTGGAGCAGAATTTTAGATTTTTCACTTAACTAGACTTCACAAAAGGCCCTACAGTGACCGTCAAATTCTTAAGATGTGTAAGAGTTATAAGATTTTAGAATACATCAAAGTCAGACTAAACCAACAACTTATCCTTTTCAAATTAAACACCCAGATCACTTGACACTAACAGAAGACCTTCACCATCCACTCTGAAGACTTGATTAGAGTTTGACAAAGAAATATGTAGAACAACCCCAGGTGATAAGTATGGTTGTTGTGTGCACAAATGTGCCCAGCTAAAAGCAGATGGACCCCAAGCAAAGCAGCAACAAAGCAAAAGCAAACAAAAAACAAACAACCTACAAAGCGAGCAACCTACACACACCAACTAACCTAAGGAAAGCAGGAAAGTAGAGTATTTACAAGAAACCTATACTACTCAAAAATGAGCTATGTACAAAGATATTTACAAAGCACTATGTTCAGGCACGACAAACCAACATTAACATTCATTGGATTTCGTAATGCATGCACAAGCAAATGGGCAACCGTTATCGTTCTTAACCATGCAAACTTTTCTTTATATTCTGAAAAAGGAAATTCAATGTTGCAGTACTCAAGTTCAACCATGTCATCATGATAAATCAGCAATTGAGGAGGCTCGTTGAACCCATGGTTAATCCATAAACATGTTTGTTTTCCCTCATTCCCATAATCAAAATAATAAGTGCAATTATGAGAAATAATAGGGGGAAGGAAGGATAAAACCTGGATGTCGTCACACGGAGGTGGCAGCGTTGGACAGTCGAGAGTGAGCATAACATCTTTGATCATTGCATTGGCAGCCTCGGGCGGGCGCGGTGGAGGGTGCAACACTTCAGACATTAAGCTGGCATAAGGTTGGGAGGATGGGGCAGCAAATAGCTCTTCCAATCCACCAATGGGACCTACAACCCCAGTTGGCAATTCTTCAAAAAGAAATACTTCTCCACATTGATCATCTGCAAACTTGGGATCCACTTGGTTGCTGTCCTCAAGGGGCAGCATTTGTCTTGTCTCCTTCCGCAAGTATCAACCTCCTTTTCATGATGTTCAATGTCATGGGATGATGACATGCATGAATCTGTCTCATTGCAGCTCTCTGGTTGTGAAGGAAAATCTGCAAGGATTGAGGTGAAAGGACCCTCAGTTGTAGCCCATGGTTGACCAAGCTCGTCGTATTTGTTGGTAGCCATCAAAACACCTCCACCTTTATCTTCTTCCTTTTGTTGTTCATGTATCTCCTCATGGCGCCCACTTATTTCCTCTTGGTCACTATCACTGTAAATGGAGGAGCCCCTCTCCCAATCTGGAAACTCTAGTGCATCATTGTTCAAGGGCTCAAGGAGTATGTATTCATCACTACTGTCTTCTGGGATTTGCTCTTCCTCAACATGAGCATACCTCCATAGTGCAGCTCCCAATGGAAAGAAGTCATCAATTGATGGAACCTCATCAAGGGGACCAAAGTCTACTACATAATTTCCCTCTGAAGACTCGCCAAAAAGCCCACCATCCATGCCACATAACTGCTCTTTAAGAGGAAGAACTTCTTAATTACTGCTGGATAACATTCCCGCTTGATCTACTTCATCACTCAGAAGTTCGAGACTGTATTGATGTCCTTCTTCTATTGCTGCCCCAACATCCTCTTGAGATCCGCCTTCAGCTGATGGGTAAGTGCATGAAGTTGAGTCCACGAAACGTGGAAGTTTTTTGCCTTAGCCAAAAAATTGAAATCGGCATCGATAAAACGGGATCCCGCTTTTTAAAAATCAGGATCCTGTTTCCCATCGGACTCCGAACCAAAGCAGACGAAACGGGATCCTGATTTTAAATAAACGGGATCCCGATTTGTAAAACATGGGATCCTGATTTATAAATAATGGGATCCCGAGTTATATAAATCGGGATCCCGTTTTCTACTGTTATTTTTTTTTTTTAAAACAACAGTTTTCACTTCTGCGAATGGGACCCCGAGTGGCTTGCGACAGCGACCTCAACACCAAGTACAGGTACCCCACTTCTTCGCCTTTTTTTGGTTTGAATTGAAATTTTAAAAGAAATACGTTAATTTAGCATGTTTTTTTTCAATTTATGTGACGTTTTAATTATTTTTTTAATCGTTATATTAGAATTCAATAGTTGTCAAATTAGATGAAAACTTGCAATGAAATTTAAACGTTTTTTAATAAAATTGAGAAATAAAACCTTGAATTGAGTTTTAGAAACAAATTTTAACTTTTAAATCTTAAATTGTTCGATTAAACCCCAAAAAAATTGATTTTGAAAACCCTAATTGAAACAAAACAAAAAAATTTGCATTTCAAAACCCTAAAGATCGAAATGAAATAAAACATCACATTTACAAATCCACATCGAGCTTTTTGAAACCCTAAATTCAAATCAAACGAAAAAAATTGAATTTGAAAACCCTAGTTTGAATTGAAACGAAAAAAATTCATTAAAAACCCTAATTGTTTAAAACTGAAACCCTAAATTGAATTGGAACAAAAAAAATTGTTAAAACCCTAAGTTTGCTAAACCCTAGACCCTAAACTGTAAAATCTAAACCCATAATACTAAAGCATTTGAAATTTACGAACCCTAGACCCTAATCTTTCATTGGACATACCTAAAATTATGAAGGTTCAATGTCAAGAATGGGTCTATTTGGTAGATTTATGAAAACTATTTTGAATATCTAGAATGCCATAAAAGTATAATTATAGCAATTCCAATTGGAAACACTTCCAGATACATATATATCCTAGATAATAATCCACCCATCCTCAATCATAATGGATTATTTGGCAATTAAGAGAGAGAGAGATTCAATTTAACCATAAAATTACCTATATTTTGATACTATATAGATTTATGTGGAAGGATAGAAATGCATCAATATGCTTTGTGCCATATTTTATGAATATTAATATTTAAGAAAAATCTAGATAAGATTGACCTAAGTAGATGATTTATGTAAGGGATTTTTAGTGAACAAGTGACACACCATGGAGATAGGGATGGTATTTAAATTCTTATTTATAAATATAGTGTACCCCCTTTAAATTTGTATTTGGTTTTTATAATGAGTTGAAATTATCAATGTGTTACATAAAAGAAATTTGTGCTTAGATATATTTAAATTAGATAATAAAGATATAGTTATATAAAATAGGGAATCCAACATGAGGAATAAACCTTTAATGTGCCATTGTGTGCATCTAATTTATGCCAATGATTTAGTAAGAGTGATCGTCTAAGAGGATGAAATAAGCCTTGAAAAATTGTAAGATCTAACACTATTTTAATGTAGTTTTATATGTGTGTACATGTCCACTATGTTTTTTGAGTTTATGTTAATGTAAGATAAGGAGGATTGGTGGATATATTTGAAATCTAAATAAAAAACAAAAATGATGTGAATATATAGATATATATTTGTAAAATGATTCTTTAACTTATCTATATTAAACATTATATATTATCTCTATATTACTATCATGGCTTGATTTTCATTATGTCTACTAAATGTTGCTATATTTATTCATTGTTGTAATTAAATTATAGGGCTCAATGTGTAATCTATTTTACACCAAATTTTATAGTAGACTTATAATCCTAGAATGTTTGTAAATTTAATAGCTAACAAATAACTTGATAGGTGCAACTAAAAACCAAAAAATGTGGTTTGATTTATCTCCATTAGGCTGGAAAGCTAAAAAATCTACTAGGTTTATCCCTATTAGGTTGAAAACCCAAAAGTGTAGCTTAATAAACTTACAAGTGGTGAAAACTCACAAAAGCACTAGAAACTAATATTTGCAAAACTACCCTTGACATATCAAAAAAAGCCAAAGGTCGCCATATGTCATACCTGTATAGGTTGTATAGTTATATTAGATACCTTATAGTATCTCCTATTGGTTAAATATGTTTGAAGATGACATTAGCGACACATCCCTACATTTATATGAGATATATTATTAACATGTCGTGTTACACATATGCTAAGATACTCAAATATGGATAAGGAGAACTAGGAAATATATATTAGAAGAGAAAGATATATACTAAGCTATCCAATATTATATTTTTGTACTTAGTGCAGAAGAGAAATTCTAGACCAAGAATGCAAGTGCAAACTCAATACTCTACTTCTAATGAAAGGTAAATAAAATAATGAAAGATTAGAGAAGCATAATATGTTCCATAACATTCTTTTATGGCTCTAAATGTATGTGTTGAAGTTGCTCTTTGGTTCTCTAATGTGATAACATATACATACAAATTTTATCATATGGAAACATTTGGGGATGTCATTATTTTATAGAGTTGAGGGGAAAGGAATGGAGGACTAGGTTTTTTTGGAATCGAGGACTAGAATCATGAGAGAATTTTTGAACTTGAATTTGAGAGGGAAGAGAGAATTAAATGTAGGTGGTTGGGTTGATGGAGGGCTTGTGTTGACTTGATTAGGTAGATGGGAATAATTGAATGCTAATTTGAATTTGGATTGAAGGTAGTTGGAAATGAATGGCTATGATTAGTCTAATTGATATGATGGCTAGGATAGATTATTAATTTCATTTTAGATTTGATGAAGTGGAAGAAGTCAATAGTTTGAGTTTGACTTGGCATTTGGAATTATTATAATTTTAAGCTAAGTGATGTGACAGCTGATTATCCCCTTAATGGTTGATTAAAAAGTTAGACTGTGATTTTAGCTAATTAACAATAAACTTAAAGTCCAAAACCGTAACCAAAGCCATCATTTTTCTTAGGTTTTAAATGAGTTTGGTTGTCTTAGGCAACCCACCAAATTTCAAATGTACCTATGCCATGTAATTGTTTCCAGGATCTCGCAAAGATGTAGATCCTTAAGCTATCCTATTGATCTTAAACCCTAAAGTTCAAAGTCTAAACCCTAAACCCTAAAGCCATCATTTTCCTTGAAGGTCTTTAATGAATTGTCATTTTGAATCTCACCAAATTTTATTCATTTGAGCCATGCCATTTTCTCTTAGGACCTCACTAGACGTAAATCCCCTTAAGCCATCCTGTCACCCTAAATCGTAATTCAATTTTCTTAAGGGGTTGACAATATGACATTTCTTAAGGGGATTAAAGAAGTTATTAAAATTTGGTGATCAAAGTTGCCCAAGGTCCAACCAAATTTAACAATAATAAGATCCTGCAAGATTATACAATATCAAGTTGTATTTTATCTAAATAACATGTGCCTTAGATATATAAATGAGGCTTATATATAATTTTATCATTTGTATTCAATTATTTAAGGCCATTTATATTGAATGGTTTAACTTGGTATTTCCTAAACATATATCTTACATCTTGAAATTACAAATCTAATGTAGGTTCACTCATATCTTGAAGATCTCATGGATCCATTCAATAATATTTGCAATCCACCTCCACGCCATCCATCTCCAACACCTTCACCTCCACCTCCGCCCACTCCACCTCGTAACCCCCCACCTCCACCACCTAAAATCAATGAGCATGCTCATTTGCAAGCACAAATCAATGCTTCTGCTAGAACCATCCAAGATCAAATCAACATTATTCAAAATGAAGAATGTGTCGCACCTCCTGTGAGGATGTTTGCATCTAGGATGCAAACCCTTGTTGATGCTGTCAGGGCTATGGATGGGATCGTAGATGAGCATCGACAATGGCTAGAGGAGAGAACTCCTAATTTTGAAAAGGAAAACACAAAGAAATGAATATCTATGCAGTAGAGAGCCATAATAGTTTATAAATTAAACAATGATCTTAAATAGTTATGAATTTTTAAATTTGGTGAACGATGGATATTTTGTGTGATGAATTTATAAATTTGGTTCCAAATGGATATTTTTAGTGACATGAATTTATGATTTTGGTTCTATATGGATATTTTTAGTGACACGGATTTGTGAAGTTGGTGGAATTTATGAACTTATAATGAATAGTATATAATAGTATATATTTAATGACTATCTATTAGATCATGATTTCTCCTGCTGAAAAATTGTGTGTGTGTTAAAGACATAAAATGAGATTTTGTGAATGTTTCAAGTTTATTGTTTAGTATGTATGTGCATGTATTAAAAATTTGTATAATAGTTCTTAAATTTTGAAATTTGTATATGTATGTATGTATAGTTTAGTTTAATGATTTGTACGCATGCAAATTATGCATCGTATTTTTTATTTTAAATGTACATGTACATACATTTAATTTTTAATTTTGTATGGACGTGCTCTTGAGTTGAACAATCAATGTATATATATGTGCATTTCAATTAAATATATGAGAGCTTAATATATATGTTGCTCATCCTATTTCAATTAAATATATGATCTTAATTTTTGTATGCACATGGGTCCTATTTTGTATGATTTTAAATGTATGTGCACATTATATCAAGCATATATCATGGATGATTTTAACATTGATGATACCATCAATCCACCACCTGAGCCACAGCCAGATCCGCCTCCCTCCCCCCCTCCACCTCCACCTCCACCTCCCCCTCCCCCTCCCCCTCATATGCCACCTCCAGCACCTATGGCATCTGATGAGGCTCGCTTGAGAGCACGAATAAATGATCAAGTCGTATCCTTACAGACACAAATCAATGCTATGCAGAGTCAAGCATTGATTGCACCACATGTGAGACGTTTTGCATCTATAATGCAAAACGTTGTTGATTCCATTAGGATGATTGATTCTGATCTTGATAGACATCGACGAGAGAGAGAACAAATCAAACAATTTTATTCTGATGGTCTCTCTTATAAACAAATAGACCTTTAAAA